>CBVK0100728010.1:0-15741 GCA_900067695.1 Picea abies
TCACTACCTTATTAATGATCTGTCATACTTTCACCCTTAATCGAGGTCCAGACTGTTAGTTATGGCCCACAAAAGTTTTGATTGTTTTACATTTTTAGCCCTGTATCCTACAACTATATTCTTTCTCTTCCTGTACAGGTTGTTGTACCTAGATTCCAAATATGGCTCCATGGATATCTTCTATGGTTCAATAAATTTCCATAGACTACTCATGTTCCCCAAACAAACCTTTGAGCGAGAAGTTATGCCCTGTAAAAGTAAACTGATGTTGAAATTTTCCCTTAATTATTTCAACTGTGACTTTCTCATATGAGCTATGTTTTGTGAACCGAATGACTTGTTGGAAATATCTCTTTGATATATTTTATTCAAGATGTAGAGACATAATTTACTGGGGTACACTTTATTCTTGTGGGTTTTTATTGCCTAAAAATGTCATTTAGGGACTCAAAATCACCCCACAAGTTCACGACCTTCAAAATACCAAAAAATTCATAGAAAAATGATTGTTTTACTGTTATAATATCCCTTTAAATAGATTCATCGATCTCAAATAGGGTGTAATATTATTTGTTGATCCACTAATCTTTTCCAAACCCCCAAATCAATTTCCATTGTTGATTGGAAAATAAAAACAATTTGGACCATTGATTGGAGCTCCATCATTGATCAATGATTGTCATTTTATATTTGTAAACCAAACTTTCCCACCAATATCCTTGATGCATGATCATCAACCATTGACTATTTATCTTTGAAAACCAAGTGTTTCCCATGAATCTCGTCGATCCTTGACCTATTTTCGAATCCCAACCATCAGCCATCGACCATCTCTTGTTTGACGTGGAAACTATGCTTACGTGGCATGACATGTAGAGAATAACATGGCATGACACATGGATATAACATGGCACTCTAGCTGACATGGCATGACACATGGATGATAACATGACATGACACATCATCATCCTCTTTTTCTCCATTGTTCGATCCACCATTTCTTTTGGACAAAAATAAAACACCTCACTAAATCTATCGATGCCTAATCATGAACCATCAACAATAAGAGATTTCCTTAAGATGCATGTAAATTCTCGCCAATTCTGCTGATCACTGATGATCAACCATTGACAATTGTATATTTATCTTAGTCGAACCAAACTCTTGGCCAAAATTATCGATCCAACCATCGACCATTGATGAATTTTATTGGAGAACTTCAACACTTAGAAATTTTGGAAAAAATCCTCGATGAATCAAGATCGTCGATCTTCCGTTCATAATGATACTGGATGATGATTCTTCTCCAACCTTCCAATGACTAAAATGAATCTATACCATTTATTTGTTTCATTTTCCCAACCATCAAAAATAAATCTTGGTCTTTGATCTAGTAACCTTGCCAAACTTCGAAACTTTATATTTTTTTAAATTTATCACAACGAATCTTGGTCATTGATCTCGAGATTAAAAATGATACCGGTTGTCTATTCTCTAAACTCTTCCCAATACTACAAATACCATTAAAACGTGAATTTGGACTTCCAGGTCGAATTCAACTCCGCAAAATATAGATTCAACTACCTTGAGGCATTTAAAACTCGAAATTTGTCCATGAATTTGGGGATTTCACTCTAATTTCTCTATTTTCCCCCAAATTCACATGGACCAAAATATGCAACAACAAATTTCCCCATTTTGCATTGGTTCTTGGCCCATACAAGCCCAGTGTTTGAAATAGAATCTCTAATACCATATTGTAACATACCCAACCTCCCGCTGAGGAATATTACATGTGAAAAACACATTTAATAATTAAAAATTTTCTGCTAAATAGTTTCCTATAGCTTACTAGCTACAAATCAAACACAGATTTAATCATTTGAATGATACCATATTCTAAATGCACCTAACAATGTAAAGAAAACCATGGATGCAATTGTTCAAGCAACAAAAAAATACTCAACATTCATATAAAACATTTACACAACGAAATAATATAATAACATCATATAAGCACTTATATGTTAATAATTAACCAACTCGTTGCATACGAAGGATGAAGCTCCTAGCCATAGGCACTGCCATTGATTTCCTCTCAACAACATGCCACCCTGGAGCTGAGGCTATGAGTCCGCAGGGAGATCTAGCCCTTCTTGTTGTCAACTCTCCACACACATCAGCCCCAAAACCTAGGTTCCAATTTGTTTCCCACAACTTACACAATGCAAGGAATGGGATCCCCCTTCACTGCACATAATCTCTCAGACTGTCCCACTTTCCTCTAGGGTTCCAATGCATCTGGTTGACCAGAAATCCTCCCAGCTACTCTAAGAGTGCTCACAATAGCCTTCACAAAGCTATTTCTCCATTTCCTTAACAGATGATCCAGGTGGATATCGGTGGCCACCCACCTATTCCACCAATTCAAAGACCATTTTCCATTTTAGCATTTGTTTTACAATTTTTCGAGTCCCAAACTTCAGGGGCCCTTTTGAGGCCCTAAATGACATATTTTTGGCTTGAAAGCGCCTAGTATGTGACCAAAGGTATATTTTAGTATGATAGAAATATGCACTCCTAGATTATACCTTTCCAATGGTGTATCGAGCGCCCCAAATGTAAATCGTATGCAAAAATAATGCCCTCGGGAAGTTGATGTATCAACTACCTCCATCGAGACTCACAAACCTTTTGGTGTTTCATCTCACGGGGTTAGGGTTTTGTGTTTTTAGGGTTTTATCATTTATGTTTTATGTTAAAAATGCCTTTGGAGTCTCATTGTACTCAACTTCTTGCAAATGATCATATCTGTCACATCTCTTTTCAAAGATAAGCTACCTCTATTATAGATAGCTTGTGTGTTTTTTCATTTTACAATCTTTTGCATTTCAGACAATCATTAATAAAATCTGAGCTTTACTGTATTATTGTGTTCCTTTCCATATCACTATGTATTTCCTTTTTATATCTCTATTATATTTCTTCCTTCATATCATTCCCCAAATAATCCAGATTAGTGGTATCAGAGCAGTCTTCTCTTTTTCGTTCTTAGTGCATGTCCTCGACAAGGTCAGGGTATAGAGAGTTAGGTCTTGAGATTTTCTATCTTGAGGACAACCTCTCTCACATGCCCAAGAAACCATCCAAGAGGGATGATGGGAAAGGATATCCTTTCAAACTGTTGCTCAAGGAAACTCTCGTGTGACAGAGGAACAAAATGATGGATAATTTCGCCTAGATCCTTCTACAGTTGTCGAAAAAAATGGAGGAACCTTCAACCAACAGTCACTTCGGAGGTGCAATTCCATTAAAGGTACAATTCAAATTTGATATTCCTTTATTTGAAGGCCATATAGATGTTGATGCTTTGGAAAAATGGTTAAATATGCTAGAGGGTTATTTCTATGTGCACAATGTTTCCAACATTGAAAATATCACCTTTGTGCTCCTTAAGGCTCTTCCCCATGTCAAATATTGGTGGGATAATTACTATGAGCAACATGTTGAGGATGAGTCTGTAATTTTTTGGCCAGGACCCACTTCATAGGTTTTTGTTGATTCCCTCAAGGAACGATATTATCCTCTTGGAAGTTATGATGACCAGTATATGAGATGGACCACAATGTGCTAAGAGAGGGGATAAACAATGTCAAAGTTAACCAATACTTTCCATACCTTGCACACAAAGCTGGGTATAAAATACTCCGAGAAAAATCTAGTCCTAAAATACCATGGGGCTCTGCATAGGTACATCCAAACTGAAATGGAGTTTCTAGACATCTCGTCCTTGGGAGCTGCTTATCGATATATTGTCAAAATAAAGCAAAAATTCAAGCAACAAAACAAGTGGAAGTTCGGGTCTGCAAATACACAACAACCAAAGTATGGTAAGGGTTCCCCTAACTCCCAGGCCAAAGGATAGATAAAGGATGGAAAACCCCAGGATAACCATCCCAAGCCACCAACAAAGAAGGGTAATGGGAAGTTGAAGAAGGACACTGGAAAATGGTGCAAGTTCCAAAAAATCCCTTAGAACAATACTGATGAATGTCACTCCAAACAATAATTGTTGGATGATATGAAAGCACTAGGGTCATATGTTAACTCAGACTCTGATTCATAACTAGAAAATGGAAAACAAATCATTGATGCAAAACCTAGTGTCACCATCGCTACCACAAAATTCTAGCCAGAGGAACTAGAGTAGCCTGAAGAAGGGGAGCAACTTTTCCACTCACATATGTGGGTTAAGGGAACCCCACTCCATTTTATTGTTGACACCGATAGCTACTAGAACCTAATATCAATAGAGGTTGTCAAGATATTGAACCTAACAATGACACTGCATCCTTAGCCATATACCATCGATTGGCTTAGCTAGGGAAAAGACATCTGCATCAACTAGTAATGTCGACTGCACTACGACATAAAACCCTTCAAAGACTATGTATTGTGTGATGTTTTGGTAGCACAACCATATATGTGGAAGCACTTTGTTGTTCATGAATCTAGGCCCTGTAGTGTCATTATTACTTTCGGAGATCAACTCTACAGGGTACAGGAGGCAGTCACAAAGACTGCGGTCTCTTTGATCTCCACGAGGCAGTGGAGAAAGTTGGTCTCTCAGATCGGGAGATTTTTCCTCTATATGGTTTAATCAGAAGGTGAAAAGAAGGTCACTGCAACCGCTAAAAACTCTGCACGAGGTCTCTCCGCCTAACAACAACAGGTGGACGAAATAGTAGAGGAGTAGAAAGACATATTCTCCTTGTCTATTGGGGTGCTTGTGCACTGTCAGGTAAAACACTCAATTGATATGACACCCAATGCTCCTCTTCCTAACAACCCTGTATATAGGATTTATGATATGGAGAATGAATAAAACAAACGTCAGATCCAAGAGCTAATTATGAAGGGCCACATTAGACTGAGCTCCTCACCTTGCGGGAGCCAAATTGTTCTGGTACAAAATAAGGATGGGACATGGTGACTTTGTATTGATTGCAGATCCATGAACAAGAGCATAGTCAAGAACCGGTACCCAATTTCCCGGATTGATGATATTCTCGATAAGCTCTAGGGAGCCAAGTTTTTCAGTAAGATTGATATGAATTCAAGCTACCACCTAGTGTTGTTTGAGAAAACTGATGTGTGGAAGACAACATTCAAGTCTAAAGAAGGCTTATTTGAGTGGTTGGTCATGCCTTTAAACTTGACTAATTCCCCGACCACATTCATGCGTATGATGGATGATATATTACGACCATTCAAAAACTCCTTTGTGGTTGTATATTTGGATGACATCCTCATCTTCAACAAAAGTCGAGAGGAACATTTGGAACATATTCAACAGATATTGGGCACCCTGCGATAGCACAAGTTATATGCATGAAAAGAATCCAATATTTTGGATACATCGTGGATGAGAAGGGTGTACATGTGGATCCAATCAAGATCCAAGTCATCTGCGATTGGTCGACCCCAAAGATAATGACCGAGCTTCGCAATTTCTTGGGCCTCACCAACTTCTACTAGCAGTTTGTGTCAGGGTTCTCTCATATTTCTTAGGCCCTAAGCTAAGTGACCAAGGGTGGTATAAAAGCCAAGTTTGTGTGGTCTGCGTCCCAACAGAAAGCATTCGAGGATTTGAAATTCTACCTCTGCTCAACACTAGTCCTCATTCTGCCAGACCTGCAACAACCATTTGAGATTGAGACTGACGCTTTATATTATGTTATCAATGCAGTCCTCACTCAACATGGGAATCCGGTAGCCTATCATAGTGAAACTCTATATGATTTTGTTTGAAGATACCCCACCTACGAAAAATAGATGTAATCCATTATGCATGCATGTCGATAGTTGAAGCATTACATTCTGAGGAAGGAAACGATCGTCCACACTGATCACAAGCCTCTGCAATTCATGCAAATAGAAGGAAAGTTACATAATGACCACAATCAGAAGTGGTCCACTTACCTACAACAATTACACTTGAATATCAAGTACAAGAAGGGTAGCACCAACCATGTCATAGATTGCCTCAGTCGACCCCCAGTGGAATTGCTAACCACAATTTATAACTCTTGTGGACATGAGACATTTGGATGACCAAAATTATACAATAAATACTCAAACTTTGCTACTGCCTATCATACATCGAGCGTAGGAAAAAAAATTCCCAAATTTCATCTCCAGGATGGATTGTTATGCCATCTGAACCATCTTTATGTTCCTTCAAGTGAGTGTGCAAAGCTGATATGGGAATCTCATTATAGCCAAGAAGAAGGAAATTTTGGTGTAGAAAAGACAATGGCAGTACTACAAAATCATTTTTGTTGGCCGATGCTTCGACAAGATGTTCGCAAGTACATCAAATCCTGCACTGCCTACGCCATTGCCAAGCCCACCATCTAGAAACAAGGGCTATACACCCATGTTTCTACTCTGTATAGGCCTTGGGATTCCATCTCCATGAACTACATGTCCGTTCTACCTTCAACCAAGCATGGGAATGACTGTGTCTTCATGGTCATTGATTAGTCCTCTAAGATGGTAATTTTGGCACCCTGCAAGAAGAGAATCACAACCGAGGCCACCACCAATCTCTTCTTCACACATGTTTGGGTTCATTTTGGGCTCCCATAAACCATTATCTCGAATCGAGACAGTAGGTTCCTGAGAACGTTTTTTTCCAGCCTATGGTCGATGATGGACACTAAGCTGACCAAATCGATGGCCTTCCACACACAGATTGATGGACAAACATAGGTAGTCAATAGGATGATTGTTCATATCCCGAGGATGTATAATTCCAAACATCCATGCACATGGGATGAAATCATTTCTTATGTTCAACATTGCTACAGTAGATCCCTCCATAGCTCTATTGGCCACAACCCTTTTCAGGTGCACTTGGGGTTCCAACCATTAGCCCCCATTGGCGTAGCTCTACCCATAGCAGCCACAGAGAAATATTCATCTCATGCTCAGACCAAGGTTGATCGAGAAACCAAATTTGTTGAGCGCATCCATCACATCCAACAAAAAGTTCATGATATTGTGCAGAAAGCCAATTTCAAGTAAAAGCAATGCCACAATCAACATCATGTACCACACAAATTTCAGGTGGGAGATAAGGTATGGTTGCATTTGCAGAAAGAGCATCTCATAGGACCCCATCAAAAGCTACATCTACTTCAATATGGGCCTTACACCATCACCAAGGTTGTGGGTGATAATGAATTTGAATTAAGTATTCCTCCTTTCCTTGGCTTGAACCCGATATTTAATGTGGAACTACTCCAACCATATTTTCCACCTCTCCTAGACACTTCAGATGCGGCCGAGTAGTTGGACCCTACATAAATCAATCCTGATTGCATGGAACAAGGGACAATTGATTGAATCATGGACACCAAGACAAAGGACACTTGCCATCAGACTATCCAACTCTATCTGGTCATCAAAGAGGGGCAATTTCTTCATTAGGGAAAGTGGCTCATCAAGAGTCAAATTCAACAGAAGTTTCCCCATATAATGGAGGCACTTGATGCAATGGGGACAATTGCTTCCTAAGGGGTGATGATTGAGATGAATGGATATCGATGGCCACCCACCTATTCCACTAGCTCAAAGAACAATTTTCCATTTTGGCAATTTTTACAGTTTTTCGAGTCCCAAACTTCCAGGGCCATTTTGAGGCACTAAATAATGTTTTTTTGGACTTTTGGGGGGGCAGGGGCTAGTAATGGCATATCCTAATGCTCAATTAAGGTTGTACTCCTTAGATGGACCTTTTCAACAAGGTATCGAATGCCCCAAATGGATATTGTATGCAAAAGTTATGTCCTCGGGAAGTTGATGTATCAACTACCCCCATTGAGGCCCACAAACCTTTTAACGCTTCATCTCCTGGGGTTAGGGTTTTGGACATTTATGGTTTTCTCATTTATGATTTATTTTAAAAAGGCATTTCGAGCCTCATTGTAATCAACTTCTTGCGAATGAGCGTAGCCAACACATCTCTTCTCAGAGATACACTACCATCATTCTAGCTAGCTTGTGTGCTTTTTCATTTTACAATATTTTTTATTTCAGACAGTCATTAATAGAATCTAAGATTTATTGTATTATTGTGTTCCTTGCCATATCTATGTGTATTTCTTTGTTATATGTTTGTTATATTTCTTCCTTCATATCGTTCCCAAAATATTCTGGATCACTAGATCAACCTAGGAGGTAATCAATGCAAGCCTTTACTGCCAATCCAAGGATCATACCCAATTTGAACTTTCTCTCCATTTCCCACGTTCCAGATCAACCAATTTCCTACCAAGTAAAAGGTTGATTTGACAACTTTGCAGATGATAGAAGTGTTATTGTTGATGCATGGTAGCATCGGATAGGTACTTCCACATAGGCTTGGTGTCTAACATGTGGAAGTCGTCCTTGTAACCTCTCAGAAACTTATGAAATTCACTTTATGAGTGAATAATTAAAGTGAATGACCTTTTTAATTAATGTGAGATTAATTAAGTTAAAGGCCTAAATTTTTAGCATTAGTAACTTAAGTGAGTTTAGTTGATCCTAACAATTAGATCTAAAGTGAGCGTGAGATTTATTCTCAGCCCTTGATCACTTTTGGAGATCTAGGGTTTTGGATTTAGGCTTAACTCAACATAATAAAAGGCAGCCTAAGTGAGAGGATGAGACACATAGAGCACATAGGAGCAAAGAGGGATTCTTTGCTCATGTGCTTGTGTCACACAGAGAATGAGGAGATCTCATTGAGTGGGTGAAGAGAGTTCATCCAAGTGTGAGCGAGCAGGGTTGAGGAAAGGGGCAGCAAGGGAGATAGCAACCAAGTGGGCTAGGCTATTATTGCATTGTATTCCTTTGATGGGCCATTATCCTAGGATGGGAGCCCAAGATTTTAATGAATAAAATGAATAGGGTGCTGGTTTTCCCTTAGGGGTGTTTACCCAAAATCTTTGTGCAATGTGATTGGTTTCAATTCTTTATGCTTCCGCTAATTATTTTCGTTAAGTAACCTAGCTGTGCAGTGATTAAATAAAGTAATTTTATTTCAAAACAAGTGTCGAGTGCTAGGTTTACAGGAATTAACATGGTATCAAAGCCTAGTCTCTGACGAAGCCAGATTTGCATGAGATCATTTTATTTTTGCAGTGGGAATTTCTCTCTACGGGAAATTTTATTGCAAGTTCAACTGCAAAAAGGGTAAATAAGATAAATTAAAAAAAATTGTACCATCGTACATAGTCGTCATATGAGTCGTACGACCGATGGACTGTTGGGTCGAAACGTGGAGTGTACAGTCAGTGTGTTGAGTGGATCGAGCTGGTGGAAAAATCGACAGCAGCAGTGGGCGTGGGTGAGAGATCGTGCGACAGCGTGGAGCTAAAGAGAAGGTTAAGGTCGTGCACTCAGCCAGCAAAGGAACCAGCCGCACGATTGGGAGAGAGTACGTTGGAGCTTAGTCGCCAATGGAGATCGGACTAGGCAGAGCAAATCGGGTCAACAAATTTGTGAGCACAGTCGTGGTCATAGGGTGCTAGCAGGAGTTACGAGCTGCAAATTGAGCCACCGCCACCAAAATATTGTGAAGATCATGAGTTGAAGGAGCTGCCAGCTAGAAGCATCCGCATGAAGGTTGATCACGGAGCTACCGGCAAGGAAGTGAAGGATTGTGGCTAGCAGAGAACATGTGGGTTGCTAAGACAGCAGACAAGAGGAGTCTAGGGGTTGTACTAGGCAGCCGCCAACCACCAGAAAGGGAGAAGACAGCTGAGTAATAGTAGAGAGTGGCAGCTGAGAGAAAAAGCCACGGTCGTCGTGCAGAGTAGGCAGTTACCAGCTACTGAAATAAAAGCAACCTAGCAATAGTGAGAGAGAGGTCGCGGGCGTGGTCGAAAGTGATAGTTGCATATTGGGACAACATGTGGGTAGTAGGAGCTAGGAGCCACAGACAAAGGGAAATTGCAGGCCAGTAGGGGACGCAAGGCCAGGGAAGATGTCCAAGCAGCAAGAAGGTACATCGAGCAACGGGTAGAACTACCTAACATCAAGCAAAAGTAGTCGAACATCGCCCACAAAGGACTCGGGAAGCCTTGGGCATGGGTCCGGGCAACAGGCAGCGAATCCAAGCAACGGGCAAGGAATTCGGGCAATGGGAAACAGGACCGGACAGCTGATTTTGAGTTTTTCAATAGGTTGTGGAGATTGTCGCATCAGGATTGTGTTTCGAGGATAGGTTGGACGGAGTGTCCAACTACAATCCATGGAAGGAGAGGATCATGTTGGTGTTGATGGAGAGCGATATTTGGGAGTTTGCCAACTCCATTGTGGTCCCACCAACATATCCAAAAGATCTAGCCACCCATAAGCTAAAGGACGTGAAAGCCAAAACGATTATTCTAGATGGAGTGAAGGATAACTTGATCCCTCATTTATATGAAAATGACAACTGTTAGGGACATGTGGGAGGCTCTAAAGAGTTTATTTCAGAGTAAGAATGAGAATCGCAAAATGGTGTTGAGAGAAAAGCTCAGAGACACAAAGAAGACAGGATCAAATATAGTGACGACTTATCTCACCTGAACCCGACAAGTTCGAGATGAACTGGATGCAATCAGGGTAACAGTGGATGATTCAGATTTGGTGAGGACGACACTCAAAGGATTCAAGGAGTGGACATCGTTCATCAAAGGGGTCATGGCACGAGAGAAGCTTCTTGATTGGTCAACGTTGCGGGATGACCTCGTTCAGGCAGAACTTCGAGACGAGGAGATGAATGGAGGCAAGTACAAGAATGATAATGAGAACCTTGCTCTGGCCAGCCAGGCAAAGAAGGGCAAGTTCAAGAAGTTTGTCAATGGAGAGTCTACCTCTCAAGACAGCAAGAAGAAGGACATGAGAAAAGTCAAGTGTTGTGCATGTCACAAGTTTGGGCACTATACAGGTCAATGTCCAAACAAGAATAAGGGTGGAAACGAGATGCAACCAGAGGTAGTTGTGTCGCCAAAGGCTCAAGCAGATGAGTTTGCCAAGAAGTTTGAAAAGACAAAGTTCTTACTTGTTTCCTAGACTTCCTTGGGCACCATATTAGCTGGTGCATGGCTAATAGATAGTGGAGCCACATGTCATGTGACAGGAGCACGGGAGTTGTTCAAGAGATTCACAGAGTCTGACTCAGATGTGCATGTGGAACTTGGTATGGGCACCAAGCATGTAGTGAAGGGATATGCGACAGTGCCCTTCAAGATGGAGTCAGGAGGAGTGTTAAGAGCAATGAATGTGCTATGGGTGCCAGAACTCAGAAGGAGTGTGCTCTCAGTCTCAGAGATTGAGAAGAAAGGCTTTGACGTGTTATTCCAAGATGGACAGGCGTTGATCAAGCCCAGAGGATCTAGCTCAGACAAAGCAGTTGTTCTCGGAGTTAGAGAGAGAAACTTGTATAGGCTAAAGGGCTAGCCTATGAGAAGGTTGAGCCCATCCTTCTAGTGTCGAAGCATGTAAAGGGGTCGTACTATTTGGTCCTCCCTAAGCTCTATGAAGTGCTCTGCATAAAAGGTCATCTTCGCTCTCAACCCCATGGGGGCAAGCAGTAACCAAAGTGACCTAGATACACTACCTATAATATCATCCCTAATAATTCCATTCATCTAACGCTTATTAGGAAAGAGGTGGCTAGGAACATCTAAAGAGTCCCAAAACAGGGAAAGGCAATCGATCGATATGTCAATTGATTAGGTAAACAAGGAAACTCCGAGAACCAAATTCCAATAACGCACTCTTTGTAAGGCAGTGGCAAACTGGACAATGGCCTTCACGGAGCGATGGGCAAGATAAGGATATCAGTCATCAAGTCAGCAAGTCTCCAGAGATAACGCAGCAACTCTACTAGTATAAAGACTATCTCAATCCAGAAGGGGTGGGCCACAAACTCTACCTAAACAATGGGCTAGGGGACTGTCTTCTTGCATCTAACAACGCAGCAAAGAAAAAGGGTCTAAACTCTCTCAGTATCATCCCAATTCAATTTGAGCAGGAGCTCCTCAAATACTTAAGGAGTGTGCTACCAAAAAACACTCTTGGGAGGGAGCAAAGCCGAGGGAGGCACTCCCCCGCAGTTTAGGGGCATGACGTACTTGTCTTTTTATAATTATAAATCACTGAGTAACATATACTGTCTGGAAGAAATACCACATTTTATTCTTTTATGTTTTATGCTTTACCTATAGATTTGTATTTTGTATAGCCTATAAATTCTATAGACACTCCATTGACTCTACAAGTTCTATTCTGTAATCTGATTGACTGCTTTTGGTCATTTGTCGGCATTAACATGTCTTTTCCTTCTTGCTTTAAATCACCCATAATATGACTTCATACTCTCAACAAGCACATTAATTATGAAATAATAACAAAAAGAACTGCACCTCAGCTCTATATCATGCATTGCTTCTCAACAAACAAAGTGAGTGTAATACTTAACTAAGAAAATACATTTCCAGATGAAAGTTACCTTCTTTACTCGTACGAATCCCTCTATTCTGCAAGCCGCTGTCTTTGGTGCAGGCCGCTTGGTTGCATTTGCAGTACCTGATTTATCTTCCAATGCCAAACGTGTCTCCGATGGAATGGTTGTAACCAATGCCTCCATTGCCTTACATGACAACAAGAAATCCCAACAGATAAACATCAAACAGGAATCATAGATGGACACACTGGCATTATCACAAAGAGAACATTCCATTACACAAAAAGGAATGTGCTTAAAACATTTGTAGGTCAGGCTCTATACATACCACAACCAATGAATCAGAGTCTCTGTCTCCATAATAAGATTCATGTTCATGGTGTCCAGGACTTTCCCTGTACACATAAATGCTCATCAATACAGTCAAAATTAAACTAACAATGATGATCCCTACAGTTTTCACTGTCCATGAATTCCATGAATCCTTCACCACAATGTCGCAATAAAAGAATCAGTTGGCCAAAGTGACCCGAGTAACCAATAAAAAACATTTCATGCATTAATAGCAAATGATGTGTACCTCATATTTGCCAAGATTATGGGAAATAGGCCAAGCATATTAGCAAGAAAGATTAAATGTGATAATGCTGGTTGGAACAATCAGACCTCTTATTGTAAACGCCAAAAGTGGCAAATGCATTACCAAGAAAGCCTACGCTATAGAATGAAAATAGAAAATAGCATATATAAGTTATCAAGCTATAGGGATGTTCAGATGTACTGAAAAAGGAGCAACATACGACCAGGCAAATTAACAGACTCTGACAAAATTTTCATCAATTTATTCTCTGGTTTACCTTACATCATTTCCCTTACGAAAGATCCTAATAGATGGGTATCCTTGAATGTGATGCCTGCAAAATCAACTGGAGCATTAGCTTTGAGTTTATAAAGAAATAAGGAGAGAAAATAGGAGCATAAATTTAGATAGTAAATCAACAAATTTGGGACATTAAACACAAGTGCTGGTAAGCAATTCATGAGATATTATAAATTCCTAATGGAAAACAAATGCAACTCTGTCAATATCAAGCCTTGACTCGTTTTCATAATATTGTAAAGATAAACCAAAAAATATAACAAGCGGCGAAACAAGGCCATGTTAAGGTTAACACTCCAGGCTCAAAGATATTGGACTGCCATTCAAAACATGAGGAAAAAAAATTGTAGTGATGATCACAAATAACCAAAGTAGGTAAATGGGCTTCAAAGTCCATCAAGAAACAATGTCGATGCAGGAGTGCCTAAGGTGTCTCTTGAAAAGGAAAAATAGCAAATAACAGAACAAAGGGCTAAAACCTAGACAATGAAGCGAAGACCAATTCTGTGCAAAAAGAGAACGGACAAGCACCTTGTAGCTGAGAGTAATTTTGACTTGACAATTCAAAAAAAAACACCATGACATTTTATGAGACCTTTCAGAAAATACAAGATGAAGTTAGGAAAACATCAATGGAACACCAAAACCAGTAGGCATGATGACATCCTCATGAGGTAAAAGTTCAAAACTTCTAAGAGACACTTATGATTCAAATTCCTCAGCAAGGGATAATAAATATTAAATACCTAGAATGTAACTTATGTCAGCTGGGATTAGATTGAAGAATGGGTCCTTGAAATGATTATCCAATGAACACTAAAACCAGTAGGCATGTTGGCATGCTCATGAGGTAAAAATTCAACACTACTAAGAGACACTTATGATTTAAGATCCTCAGAACAGCAGAAGATAATAAGTACCTGGATTTTATGTTAAAGCCTAATGATATAGGGTAAAGGACTAGAATTGGCTCTGTGAGAAGATAGAAAGTAGAGTGTCAAGCCAATGCTACAGATGGTTTTCAAGAGGAGGTAGATTAACTCTAGTGAAATTAATTCCGGTGAAATCAGTGTCGGAAGCAATTCATGTATATTGGCACTCTTTAACTTATATACCAAAATGAATGTTAGAAAAGAGAAGAAAGAAATGTTTCAGTTTCTTGTGGGCATGCAAGAAGGAAAGGGAGAGTATCCTGTTAGTAAAATGGAATAAGATAGCCAAACCAAAGAAGGGGGCTGGGGATTTAAAAAGATACATCATTTAGGACAAGATTTGGCAGGTAAAAGACTTTGGAGGTTAATGAAAGGACTTTAGCATCTTGTTCATTTAATAACGTCCAAAGTGTCATTGTAGCCAACCAGAACCCTCCAAGGAGTATAATGGACAGGTGATATATCTCACCTTTGGTCAGATTAACTCTAGTGAAATTAACTCCGGTGAAATCAGTGTTGGAGGCAATTCATGTATATTGGCACTCTTTAACTTATATACCAAAAGGAATGTTAGAAAAGAGAAGAAAGAAATGTTTTAGTTTCTTGTGGGCATGCAAGAAGGAAAGAGAGAGTATCTTGTTAGTAAAATGGAATAAGATAGCCAAACCCAAAGAAGAAGGGGGCTGGGGATTAAAAAAGATACAACATTTTGGACAAGATTTGGCAGGTAAAAGACTTTGGAGGTTATTGAAAGGACTTTGACATCTTGTTCATTTAATAACCTCCAAAGTGTCATTGTAGCCAACCAGATTACTGCAAGGAGTATAATGGACAGATGATATATCTCACCCTTGATGAGGGAAGTAGACCCGTGCACCTGATCCAAAGATATGGAGTGTGACATAAAGGGCATCTACCCATGCAACCGTTCTTAAGGAGTCAAACGAGTGACTGCACATGTGAGTGTGTGATTGCTAATGTGTGTTGCACAAACAACAGCCTCTTCCCAAAAAGACAACTTCATAGTCTAAGAATGAAGCATATAGTGGGGCATTTCCATGATTGCCCGATTCTTACACTCAGCCACTACATTTTGCTCATAAGTATAGGGAACAATTTTCTACCAAGAAATTCCACGAGAGCGGAAAAACCAACAAAAGCATTACTAATATACTCGCCTCCCCCATCAATCTGGAGACACTTGATCGTTTGGTTGCATTGAGCTTCAGCAAGAGTTTTGAACTGCCGATATTAGCCAAACATTGCATCCTTGGATTTAGTGGTGTAGACCCATAGAAACCAGTAATAATCATTAATAAAATTGAGGAAGTACCGTTGACATTACGATAGCCATGGGAGGTATTAACCTCTACATGTAACCTTTGACAAGACTAGAATATTCCGGGAAGCAAGAGAAACCCTAA
>CBVK0100728011.1:0-15740 GCA_900067695.1 Picea abies
AGAGCATGAGAATTAAACAAAATAAGCATGCACATCAAACTACCTAGCATATATAAGACAATAGAAACAAGAAGCAAGCAAGCTTCCTACTTCTATCCTATTGAGAGATAGCTCCCCTTACAAGGCCAAGATTCACCAAAAATTACAAGAAATAATCAACAAAGCATATACCTCATATACACCATGCACATAGATGATCCACACACCATAGCTTTACACCGTTGAGTAGCCTCCAAAGCCTTTTTATTCAAATAGAAATGATATTAAAAATTACAATAGCAAGCATCTCAACCCAAGCTCCAACTAAAATGCGATGGGAGAGTATGCTTTAATTTATAGCAAAATGGGTGAAGGTTCCCATGAGGGAGGGTGCACCACTTGGAGAGGGGGGCGCACCAAGTGTGAGAGGAGAGCAACCAAGTGTTGAGGAGATTGCTACCACCTCTCCACTAACTCAAAACGATGCCAAGTGTAGAGAAAGGGAGGGTGTGGGTGCGCCACCTCTCAAGAGGTGGGCTGCCCCATGTGGGAATGCGCCACCTCTCAAGAGGGGCACACCTCCTTATTTGCATGTGCTCTAAACCAATATCCACATCACCCAATCAACCTCCAATCACATCGATTTTGTCTCTTGTGATTGCCACCTTGTCTTTTGAGGCTTTATTTCAACCCAACATGTCAAAACATGTTTCCTTGATTTGAAGGTATGTTGATTTTTTTTTATTTTATTTGGACTTTTTGAGTTTTGTGAGCAAAAATGACTTTTAAGTGATTAAAATCACTATTTTTGCTCAACTAAGTGGGTACTTTGGTAATATGGGTGCTCTAGGTCCAAAAATGAGCATCTCCATGGCATATTAAGTCCCCTAGTACCACTTTTTTTATACATCTTTATTTTTTAATTAAAAATTGTCGAATTCTGAAAATTTTTTAATGAACTGAAAAAATTAAAAAAAAACTAAGGGGGACGTAGTACATTTCCATAAGACTCTAGGAGAATGTTTAGAGTGGTAATATACATTAGACACTAAGCTTAGATCCATGCTCAAGCCTAACCATGGGCATATACTCCAGCTCTGGAGAGATTGAATGAAAAAACTCATAAATTATAAATCGCCTGAAAACGGAAAAATATAATTAGTAAGTGAAAAAACACTCCAGAGTATAACTCACACTTAGGACTTAAGGTGGCTAAAACCTTTTACAAGTTCATCATGCAACATCTCTTATTACAATTTTTTATGGAAATGTAAAGAGAAAAAGAGTGGTCTTTACGACCGGCTGAACTTTTGAACTCGAAATTTTGAACAATAATGTTCAAACTTTGGCGGCTCGTTAGAAGTCCATCCTAGTGCAACTTTGATGGATAACACAACCCACAGTAGAATGAGGTTGCAGAGCGAAACAATTGAACCATCACAGAAGATGCTAAGGCCATGATTCATGACCAGGACTTGTTGATGTTTCTTTCTACAGAAGCATGCAACACAGCAGTCTACATCTAGAATAGGTGTCCTCACAAGATCTTGGAGGAGAAGACACCAAAGGAAGCACTCATTGGCGTGAAGCCAGAGGTGAGTAATTTTCGCATCTTTGGTTGTCCAGTCTACATCTAGTACATGTAGAGAAGAAGACTAAGTTGGAGCCCTCCAGCAGGAAAGGTTTATTTGTGGGTTACGGTAAGGGTTTATTTGTGAGTTACAATGAGACTTCAAAGGCTTATAGGGTCTATATTCCATAGTAGAAGAAGACATTAGTAAGCAAGGATGTTAAGTTTGAGGAGGAATTTGAATCCAGGAAGTCACATGAACCCATTCTAGTGACTGAGAATGAGGACGACGAGGCTCCAAAGGTTGAGCCAAAGTCACCAAAGACACTAGCAATTTCCAGTTTAGGACAACAACCTTCAGGTGAGGAGGAGACATTAGCCCCTTCCAGTTCTGTCAAGAGACCTCGATAGCTCACACAAACATTGAGGGATGCTCAGGAGTATGTTGGGGCTCCTAGGAGCACATTTAGGGAGAGTAGTCCTCCGAAGAAGTTTCCAAACTACATGGCATTGAGGAGCGGCATCATAGATTCAAAGCCTTCCAGTTTTCATGAGGCAGCAGATTAGCAGGTTTGGCAGGATGCCATGGTGGAGGAGTACACCTCCATCATGAAGAATGATGTTTGGGACATAGTGCCACGACCGGAGAGGAAGTCAATAGTAACTTCCAAGTGTCTCTACAAAATCAAGCATGCTATAGATGGTAGCATCGAGAAGTTCAAGGCAAGGTTTGTGATGAGAAGGTTCTCCCAGAAAAAGGGAGTGGACTATGAGGAGACATTTGCTCTAGTTGCCAAGTACACTTCCATTAGAGCAGTTATGTGCAGTATTGCTATTGTTGGTTTTTGCAGGTTCTCATCAGGTCAAGGGGTTTTACTGCCCACCTTTGGTCACACAACACTCCCAAAGGTCTCTCCTTTGGGTTGGTAAAAAATCTCACCTTCTCCCTTCTTTTTCTAGTATTTCTAAAGTCACTATCTTGCTTATAAACCCTCTTTGACACAACAAAGGTAGGCTTGCCTCCACCTTGTGCCATTGTAAGTGGTTTCTTTCTTGCTTCTCTTTTCAAGTCTTATCTCATGATTGCCTACACCTTGGGTGAGACATCCCCAAAATCGTAAGGCTAGTAATGTATTGATAATGTGCTTATGCTTAATGGTTAAAATCTTCTAGAGGTAGATATCATACACATACTAGATCTTAGCTCAAGCCCTTGGGCATAATCTCGTTAATATGCTTTAAATCTTTCAAGTTTCATTTCTTAGCACATTTTCTTAAAGCAATAACATACATGGTTAAGTGATGATGAGTTAAAGCATTCTTCTCTTTTATTGGCAAGTTGTTCTTGTCCCTTAAAAGCACTCTTCTTTTTCAATCTTGCAAACTATCTTGGTTAAGTAAGTGGTGTAGGACTAACTTATTCTTTTCAGCAATTCATGATATATGCTATATGTGTTTAGATGCTTCAATCTTAAAATTTTAAACACATCTTTTAAGCTGATTTAAGTTTCGGTTTTGGGCATATTTCACTAATTTTGGGCAAGTAAAAGTCACTTAAACACTCTTAAACATACTAAAATACTTAGTCCATAGGCATAATAATATATTAGACTTAATAGAACACCTAAATTCTCCATCTTCGCCATCTAAAACGGGGTTTGAGGAAAGCAACGGAAGGTGCTAGGCCGGGGACGGTCTCATGGCGTCCTTTCCGGGAGTACTCGAATCTTTAGGGTTGACATGTGAAGCTAGGGTAGGCCTCGTTGCATCAGTTCTTGAGCATCCAGCAGCCATTTGGTAATTGGGGGAGGAGGATTTTGGTTTGACACTTAGTTAGGGTAATAAAATCTTTAACAATCTTTAACTAACTTTTAATCTACTAAGCTTTTAAACAACTTAGCTACATTGGTACATCTTATGGTTCAATATTTGCAAGCATAACTCTTTTTCAATCTTACATGCAAGTAACATTTCTTTTGCTTTGTGGAATAATTAACTAAGTGTCATTTTTGAGTATTGTGGAACACTTGTGCTTTAAAGCTTTCAAATCTTTTTTTTTTAAAGTGTTCTTTATGGTGTGATCCCTCAAGAGATAGCGCATCCCATTTGGAGGCATCATCTTGTTGGGTCTTGAGTGTTGTGGTTGCCATTGAAAAGCAGTCCAATAGAGTAAGTGCTATTGGGGCATGCTTGGCTTTAATGTGTTGATGATGTTCATGCTTTGATATCATTTAATTCCTGCACATTAAAACACATGGTTAGCTTGTTTCTTATGTAATTTTGTATCTTGTTGTACATCTCCTATTTTGATATTGTTGTATATCTATCATTCATTATTGGTTGTAAGTATCTTTGTAAATCTTTTGTAATCAAACTCCCTCAAACCTTAGTTGACCCCTTTGCCCAATCTTAGGCACTAGTCTTAGTTGACTTAGGAAAGGGCTTGCTTGACATAAGTAAAGCATTGCATCTTGCATTGTTGCCTTTGCATCATAGGTTAGACTTCCCCCAACCTTGTAACTAATTAAAACCAACTCCTAGAACATAACGTTAATCATATCTAGTAACTAGGATGTACCCCCCTTGGCTTCCCTAGGAGTGAGCCTAGAAGGAAGAGGTTCCAGTCAAAGTGACAGCGTGGGCTGTGAACCTAGGCATTGTGCCTCCAAGGACACACTAAGTGAGTTGGACTTTGCTCACGTTTGCAAGTGTGTATAAGAACGGCAACAGGGTGCTCACATGAAGAACTTGGTTGCTCGCTCGGAAGACAACTCACATTGGAGGAGCATTGGAGGCCTTTCGAGGAGGAGCATTGGACCCTCCTTGAGGAGCATTCAGCCTTGAACACTTGGTTGTTGGACATGCATGCCTTGGAGCTTTACATGTGTCACCTAGAGTTGGAGTGCTCCACATGTGAGCCTATTTAGTCTGTAGATAGGTTGCTAAATGTGGACTAGGTCCACTTGCTATTGTTGGCCTCCCTCACCTTTCATATAAATAAAGGTACTCCTTTCATCATATTCATTGTTGTTCACTCATGAGAGCTACAACGAACTAGTCTCTTTGAACTCTTCCTCATTTGTATTTACTCTCTTTCTTCTGAGTCTAGGGTTCTTCAAGAACTTCATTAGAAGACAAGGGTTAGGGTTTTGCCCTAAGGAGACTATTACTCCTCATATAGTATGAGGGCCTCTACCTTTTTGATCCAGTCACATTTGGCAATTAATCATCGATTGCCAAAGATGATTCAATATGCAATTATAGAAGGGCCATCTCATTTGCTCCTAGATCTCAACAAGGTCATATCATCTAATGGATACATAGCACCAAATTTATTGGGCCATCATTATTTGCCATTATGATGACATGTTGATGAGTGGACCTAACAAATCATAAATCAAATCATTCCTTCGGCATATTTTGTTACTTATCATGAGGATGGCATCTTTATATGTCATGTATCTTCATTTTGTTATAGATAGTAGATACTACTCCATGATATAGTGTGGGTGGATGAATCTCCTTTTGCTTTTCTATTGTGCTCATGATGTTCTAGTTAATGTCTTCACTTAGTCATTAATATGATGGGTTCAAGTCTTATTCCTAATTGTTGGGGTCTTCTAACTTGGTGGGATACTTTCTAAGTTGATTGCCTAGATGCCATCCCTTTTCAAAATCATGACATCATTTTACCTAGGTACCATCCACGATCTCATCATCCTTTCATTTTACCTAGATAAGATAAATATATTAATGTCTAACAAATGACCACTAAAGTAGGTCAATGGGACTATTAGGTACAAAGATGTTTATACAAAGCAAGAGCACTAAAGCAATGTTGATATTATGGTAGCTTCGGGAGGTATGAACCTCTATTATGACCTTTGACAAGATTAGAATGTTTTGAAAGGAAGCAAAGCAATGAAGGAAACCCTAGACAAGATGTCGGCTGCAGAAATATAATTAATATGAATTAATTAGTACCCAGAAGGAGAAGTCGGCCCAGGCAAGCCTGCCAGAATTACTATAAATACAGGGCGCCAGTCTCTCATTATTCACTTCTCAGAATTGCAGAGAGCAGTTTCTACGCACTGCAGTCCAGCAGTTTTGTGCGCAAGTCCTGGGGAAGGTACTGCGCCAGTTTTTGGGTGAGACTATCTGATCATCTTGGTTACTTCTTGCTTGGTGCATTAGCCTCTCTTTGCTATTGGATTGCTACCAGGATTCTTTTCTCTGTCAAGGTCAAGATGCTCGAAGGGTGGCTTCGGCCTATGGTTGGGTGACAAGGGTATTGTCAATGGTAAAACGAGCACAATCTTTAATATTCTAACATGTTATGGGCCCACACCTCCTTCATTCAGTCTAAACGTTGGAAGGAAGCATAGCCGCTAGGATATTGAGCTCGCTAAGGAACTACCGCTAGGGTTACTAGCAAGAGAAGCTTCCAAGACATTGTCGCTAGGGTTACTAGCAGAAGCAGTTGCGGAAACCCTAATCTCAGATCCAACACCTTGTGATGGAGCATCTCGCTCAAAGAGAAGATATTCAAATGCGCCCTAGTTCAGCGCCCCTTTTGGCACTCTCAGAAAACAGAAACATCAGAGTTGAAGTTTTGGATCAAGGCATGACCAGTTATCAGTCAACCGAAGACATTAGTGAAACAATCAGTCTTCTACACTACTCAGCACTCACTGGAACAATTGAAGATGACATGTGATAATCGATAGTGGTGCTTCTAGGCACATGATGGGAGATCAAGCCAGACACTCAAATCTAAATGAGAAGAAGACATCGTACAAGGTAGAGCTTGGAGACAAAAGCACTTACCCCGTCGAAGAATTTGGACAAGCCTCCGTCAAGCTGAAATCATGTAACAATATTCACTTAAGCAATGTTTTATATGTACCTGGTTTAGAAAAGAATCTCGTATCCATCTCTTGCTTAGAAGACAAAGGAAACCGAATAGCTTTCGTGGATGGAAAGGTGTTATCATGGCATAAAGACTCCGGCATAGAAAATGCTAGGGTTATTGGAAGTCGTGAAGGAAATCTGTATAGACTACTAGAACAGAATGAAGAAGCTCTCATACATGACGAAGTCAACCCTAATAAGCTTTGGCATAGAAGGTACGCTCATATTAATTATCAAGCATTACCTTTTCTCAGAAGAATGGTTGAAGGAATACCAGAATTGAAATATACACATGAAGGAATCTGCAAAGGATGTGCCCTTGGGAAGAATATCAAGAAACCATTCCCAAGCAGCAACAACAGATCTAAGGAGATCCTAGATCTAATACACTCAGATGTTTGCGGTCCGATGCCAGTCAGATCTCTAGGAGGATCTCTTTACTACCTAATCTTCATAGACGATTATTCAAGAAAGACTTAGCTATACCTACTAAAGACAAAAGACAAAGTATTCAGCAAATTCCAAGAATTCAAAGCAAAGATAGAAAACCTCATGAACAAGAAGATCAAGACATTAAGAACAAATAATGGAGGAGAATACATCTCGAAGGAATTCGTTGCATTCTGCAAATCGACAGGGATTAGGAGGGAGCTGACTCTTCCTCATAATCCTCAACAAAATGGTGTAGCGGAAAGAAAGAACAGATCTATTAAAGAAACCATAAAAGCCTTACTAAATGATCAAGGTCTATCCATGTTCTTATGGGGAGAAGCAGCAATGACAGCAATATATGTGCAGAACAGAAGTGCTCGTCGTATATTGAAGGACATGACACCAGAAGAAGCCTTATAAGGTAAGAAACCTAACGTGGAAAACCTAAGAATATTTGGATGTCCAGTTTACTCTCACATTCCCAAGGACAAAAGGAACAAACTAGAACCCTCAGGAAAGAAGCGAATATTTGTGGGATACAGTGATTCATCCAAGGCTTATAGAATATATATTCCAGAACAACATAAGATCGAAGTCAACAGAGACGTAACATTCAACGAAAAGATGGCTTTCAAGAAATCCATAGAAGAAACTATAGAAGAAGAAGAGAACAAAAAACCTATTGAAGAAAGCACAGAAAACCAGAATGATGAAAAGGAACAACCTGATCATCCGATGCAACCATGTGAAAACATTGATTCAAATATCGTACCCAAGACCAAGAAACAACCAGCTTGGCTTGAAGCTACCTTACAAGACGCAGAAAGACTCAAGGTTCCAGAAGGAACATTCAGAAAGAGTAAAAGACCTAAAATATTCTCAAGTTATGCAACATACATGACGAAGCTTCTAGATGAAGAACCTACCACATTTGAAGAAGCAGTTCAAAATGGACAATGGAAAGAAGCTATGACGGAAGAACATCAATGCATTATGAAAAATGAGGTATGGAAAATCGTACCTAGTCCTAAAGAAAAATCAGTGGTAACTTCAAAATGGGTATACAAGATCAAACATGCAGCAGACGAAAGCGTGGATAAATACAAGGCAAGATTCGTAGCCAGAGGGTTCTCCCAGAAGGAGGGAGAAGATTATGACGAAAGCTTTGCTTCGGTGGCTAGATATACTTCCATCAAAGCTATCATATCTCTTTCCGCTTCCATGGGATGGAACTTACATCAGATGGATGTAAAGACAACTTTCCTCAATGGAGCTATTGAAAAAGAAGTATATATTGAACAACCTCGAGGGTTTGAGGTACATTCCAGAGACACTCACGTGTGTAGATTAAAGAAAGGCTTTATATGGACTCAAGCAAGCTCCAAGGGCTTGGTATGTCAGAATGGATAGCTATCTAACAAGACTTGGTTTCTCCAAGAGTCATGCAGATCCAAACCTTTACTACAAAGTCGTGGACAATGAACCTATAATTCTATTACTATATGTTGACGATCTATTCATAACAAGTGAAGAGTCTCTTATCATCTGATGCAAAAATGAACTAGCTTCTGAATTTGATATGAAAGATCTAGGTCTCATGCATTATTACTTGGGACTAGAAGTATGGCAGAAACATGGTGAAGTATTCCTTGGTCAAGGAAAGTACGCAATAAAGATACTTCAGAAGTTTGGAATGATGGATTGCAAATCCATGGATACTCCTATGACTACAGATATAAGAAAAGTAAGTGATCCAGATTCTAATCTGGTAGATCCATCATTATATCGACAATTGATGGGGTCATTGATGTATTTGGTAAATACTCGACCAGACATTTGTTTTGTCGTGAATACACTAAGTCAGTTCCAGGTGGAACCAAGGCATGAGCATTGGATAGCTGCAAAGCATGTCCTAGGATATATTCGTGGGACAATAAACTATGAGTTAAGATATACCGCATCCAGTGATATACAGCTTCATGGATTTACAAACTCAGATTGGGCAAGAAGTGCAAAAGATAGAAAGAGTAATTCTGGCATGTGTTTCAGCTTGGGCTCCGCTATGATATCTTGGGGCAGTAGGAAACAGAAGTCTGTCGCACTCAACATGGCAGAAGCAGAGTATATCGCAGCATGTGAAGCATGCCCAGAAGCAATATGGCTAAGGAAGTTAATCTCCGATTTATTTGATCAGATTCCAGAATCGACCATAATACATTGTGATAGTCAGAGTTGTATAAGATTATCAGAACATCCCATGTTTCATGAAAGGTCGAAACACATCGAGATCAAATACTACTTTATTCAAGATAAAGTCTAGGAAGGAGAGATAAGGCTTGAGTATATCCCCACAGATGAGCAGATAGCAAATATCCTGACAAAACCCTTATCCAGAATAAAGTTTGCATATTTCCGAAAGAAGATGGGGATCATGGAAATAACTCCCTTAGCTGAAAGGGAAGAAATGACTCTCCAGGTTGGGAGGGAGCACTGAAAATATTATTGAAGACATTTATTTTTCAAGATTGAAAAATAGTCCAGCTTGGACAAATTCTTTCCTGTTCGAAAAGTGGATTGAGATTTCTGATGGACAGCAATTTCCCATTGTGGTTAACATGGGAAATGGTCCATATTGTTGATGTATCATAGACAACAACTTCCCATTGTAGTTAGCATGGGGAGTGGTCTAGGGCAGTCTCTCTTCTTGAGGGTTACTCAAAAAAACTGACCTGCCTCGCCGGACAGGGATTTCTCATTGTGGTTAACATGAGGAATGGTCTGTTTTGGAGGTTGATGCAGAACAGTCTTTTCCTCTTGTGGTTAACAGAGGAAATGGTCCGAACAGTCATTCCTTAGGGTGTATTCATTCTCTCCAGGTTGCACTTTGTTTAGTGTTGGAGGAATGGCCCAAGGTGGGGAATGGTCCAGGCTCAACAATCAGGGACAGGCATTCCTTAGGGCAAATTCATTCTCTCCAGTTTACACTTTGTTTAGTGTCGGAGGAATGGCCCAGGGTGAGGAATGGTCCAGGCTCAGAAATCAGAACAATCATTCTTCCTTGTTTGAGAAGAATAGGGCAGTTAACCCATCGTTGATGTTCTACTCTGACGAAAGATATTCTTTCAGATCTCACAGATGTGAGTGAAAGATTGGCCCAGATGATTCAGTTTATTTTAACAATATTTTTCTATGCAAGTTGGCATCAGATGATTGTTATGGAGATTGCATGTCTCCAGACAGTAGAGATATACTATTGTGGTGGATTTGTTCCACTGTTTGTGACTATGTGTCACGGTTTGAGTAGTTGTGTACTACCATGGATAAACACAGGTGTGTTCTATCAATTGAGATTGTACCAGTTGTCATAAGAGATTATCCAGTTGGATAATAATGACGGTGCTCGTGATACTACCAATTGAATGGTATGTTTGTGTTCAAGACCATACCTCCCTAGCTAGGAGGGAGTGTTGATATTATGGTAGCTTCGGGAGGTATGAACCTCTATTATGACCTTTGACAAGATTAGAATGTTCCAGAAGGAAGCAAAGAAATGAAGGAAACCCTAGACAAGATGTCGACTGCAGAAATATAATTAATATGAATTAATTAGTACCCAGAAGGAGAAGTCGGCCCAGGCAAGCCTACCAGAATTACTATAAATACAGGGCGCCAGTCTCTCATTATTCACTTCTCAGAATTGCAGAGAGCAGTTTCTGCGCACTGCAGTCCAGCAGTTTTGTGCGCAAGTCCTGGGGAAGGTACTGCGCCAGTTTTTGGGTGAGACTATCTGATCAACTTGGTTACTTCTTGCTTGGTGCATTAGCCTCTCTTGGTTATTGGATTGCTACCAGGATTCTTTTCTCTGTCAAGGTCAAGGTGCTCGGAGGGTGGCTTCGGCCTATGGTTGGGTAACAAGGGTATTGTCAATAGTACAATGAGCACAATCCTTAATATTCTAACAAGAAACTCCTATATAAAGCAAGAAGTAAAAAGTAAAACATAATAGAAGTCTAAACCAAAACCTAGAAAGCCAACTCTGAAGATGGAGAGACGATCTGCGAGAGAGATGTACAAGGTGTGTGGATCTAAAATCTGTCGTACCAGTGGTACAAGCCTACCCTAGTCCATTGGAATTATCTCTCCTAACATCTGAGGCTAAATAGAGAAAACTCAAAATAGATGTATGCGAAAAGAAGAATCGGAAGAGGAGTTGGAATGAGTGTTGTGTTGTTGTTTAGGAGGAACAACCCGCCCCTTTGGTCTAGAAGATATTCGTTGGCAACTGGTTTATCTACTAGTATGAGGTATGGTCTGGCGACGCCCCTGTTGTCTCACAGGAGTAGGAATAGTGCCCCAAGTCCTCACTAATCTAGGGTCATCTCTATCCATCTGCCACTTGGTGCCCTGAGGTGGGAGCACCGTAAAAAAGGAAATGATCCGCTCGGTGAGAGCTAATCTCGGAAGTGGATGTGGATGTGGCTAGATTATAAAAGAGCAGAGATGAAGGGCCTCCTGTATGTATAAGGCCAGGCATCCCTAGTCTGGATACCTAAAGAAATTGCCAAGCGTTTGTAGTTCTCTGAAAAGACAGTGGAACCGTCCTCGAACCTCGTAGTAAACCAAGCAAAGGAAGATGAAGTGCTCCACAGCCTCAACCTCTCGAAGATGGCACAACTGGAAAATCCCGTCTGATCGATCAATCTGATGGTCAGTCTCAATCCACAGTCTATGAGAGCCAACCTTAAACTGGCCCAAGGGGATCCGAAGAGTGTGCATCCAATGGTGAAGTGTCCAATGGGATCGAACAATGAGTCCATCCTCCATAACCATGAAGTGATCAGCATAGAAGGCCAACTTCGAACGTAACCCACCCAATGGGTTCATCCAAGTGACCCGTACACACTGCATGTGAATATCATCTCTGATGATCGTGTTCATCTACTATCTGGTGTGTAAGATGTGGTCGGGTGCAATAAGGGAATATCTAAATTGAGGAAGTCAGTCCATCATAACACCAACAAATGCAAGGAGATATGAGACGCCTACATACCATCAACGAGAGCGAACTAGAGAACTAGTTGATGCGATGGACTTTGATGATTAATAAGCCAAGTATGGATACCAGTCTCACCCCTTTGATGTATCAACAAAATTCTGAAAACTCTGAATGTGATGTAGGAGTGAGATAATACTAAAAATTGTCTCAAGTCAAAAGGGCCAAGCACCAAACTCGCAAGGATGATGGGTTGAGGGATTGTCTGCTTGCATCTAATGATGCAATGAAGGAGAATGATTTGTACTGTCTTTGATGAAGACCAATCCGACTCAAGTAAACCAGGTCCCCAAACCTCAAAACCGTATAAAACTGTGGGTCGAACAAGAGTGTCCACAAGCGACATCTTGGACGATAGGTCCTGTTATCCCCCACTTCTAGTGGATATCTAAGGAGATGATGTCTCGAAGCCCACCAGTTGCGGACATGGAGTACCAAGAGACAGCCCAGCACGCAGAGCCCTTCATTCACCACACATCACCACTTGATCAATGGCAGCAGCATCCACCACACCTAGCTTGGATCAACGGATCTTGCTCCATGAGTTAACAAGTCTGGTATTGTGGTAAGTGTCATTCTAATAATTCAAGCATTTGAACATGGTGCAAAGAGTCCTTTCTTGATTTTGAAAATGTTTGCTTGGAAATTATGCTTTTTGCCATATTTCATCTTGGTGAGTGTCATGGTTTCCTAAGTAAGTGGCCACCCTCAAGGAAAGGGTTGCAAACCAAGGGTCTCCTTGAAGGGTCATCGTACCATTCCCACTCATAGTTGCCACCTTCCATCACTTCTTCCCCTCTGTTTCCCAATATTTTAGGTCTTCGGGCTTATTGACCCAAGAAGGGCATGTACCTCGTTTCATGGGAAGAAGGGGCTTGTTATTGCACAGTTTGTAGCTAGATCAAGAAAGGCTAAAGGATAAAGGTCAAACTGGCGTAACAGGAACCTTACCCACCCAATGTCACCTCAATGGGGAGGTTCTTTCTGTTTAGGGAGGTTAGCCCAAGGGAGACGTCCCTGGCAACTTGGGGTTTTGAAGAGGCTGAAGTATAAGAATCAAGGCAAAGTTTCCCCTTCACAGGTTACCACCCAAGGTCAGATAATCCGACTAATCAACCAATAAATGAAGTGTATGCCCAACTGAAAACACTTGCTCAGAACAAGACAAGAGCAATACAATGTATATATATGCAGGCTATAGCTCAAAGGGTTAGTACTTCATGTGATTATCCGACAATTCATATGTAAGCAACGAGACAATAGATATCAATGAGATAAAAGTTTCATCAATACAGCAGTATAAAAATATCAATTCACCAATAACTATTGAGATGATGCAGTAAACAACATATCCAATCAACCATTTACTCAATAAATGCCCTTAATCATCATCTAATTGCTTATTATCAACATTTGTTGCGTCAAGATGAGATAACCAACTGTGACGTCAGCCTAATTAGGGTTAGTTTGTTAGTTAGGGTTTCAAAAATTTAAGTTTTCAGAGTTTGTTTTGGACACTATGACCTCAACGTTGTGTACCTAAGATCAATGCCTAAGGGTATGTGGAGTCAATAAAGGAGAGGACGCAAAGTTGACAGGGTAACAGGCTAAAGACGAGAGGGAAGGGTTCTAGAGTGCTACAATGGCAGGGCCCTAGAATCAAAACCCTAGGGGAAAGAGGCTCACTCCGGTGTTGCTTAAGCAAGGCCTCGTGCTCTTTCCTCCTTTAGGTCAAACTTGGCAAACGGCTAGCATAAGAAGAGGGTTAAAACAAGAGGATTTAATGAGGGAGAGTGTTGTAAAGACAAGGCTCTATCACTAAAACCCTAGAAGATGGACGGCCCTAGGTGTAGATAACCTAGGCCTAGGACGTCACCCTCCTTTTAACCTTTAAAATCAAAAACTAGCTTAAGGGAAAAAGTTAGATGAGTGTAGCAAAGGCTAGGCTCTATCTTCCTCCTTCAATGGTTGAATATTTCTTTCTAAGGGGACATATAACAAGGACCTACTTGTGTGCTTGTCACCTAGGGTTTTAAAATCAGCAAATTTATAAGTTAATGCAAGAATACTAACCTATCCTCAAGAGAAATGCCAAAATATGTCAAGAAAAGCCTCCCATCAACAAGTGCGCCTCACTTTTAAAGACCAAATACCCAATAAGGGCGCAAAAATCAGACCTCACAAGTGTGAAGTTGTTGTGTTATGTTCAAATGAGGGAAAAACATCCTCAATTTATAGCATCCCATGACCTTTAATTTAAAATTAGGCCATTAAAAATAGCCGACAAGGCTAATAACCAAAATCATATTGTTTTTACTTTAACTGCCAAGTAAAAGACATAAATGAGCAAAAGGTGGGACGTCAAGCCCCTCTGAGGAAGACGTTAGGCCCTTTTGGGGCTAATCCAGCATCCAGAAGTCAGACGTTAGCCCTTTTAGGACTCCTCCAAGCTGCCACACGTGCCAGTCATCCCATCAAACTGCCACACGCTCAAGGTGACGTCCAAGTCTCCTGGGTGACGTCCTGTCCCTCAAAAGGAAAACGTTACATCTGAAGTGGGTCAACCCCCCTGAGCTGGGCTCAGCCAAAATGTCCTAGGTGGAACGTCCTTCTTCTTCTCATGTGCAAAGGCTCATCAAACCACTGTCCTGTCTCTGCCCCTAATGGGGTCTCAGCAACCATCTGATGGGCTCTTCAACCCCATGGAGGTCTGAACTAATCATCTCCCCATGTGTACCGGTCCAACTGGTACCTGTCCATCGGGCATGGTCCTGCACATCAAAAACTTCGCCCTCCATGGGCTCATTAGTCACAGGGATCATAGCAATGTCAATCATATTTCATCATCAATTTTATCAAATACATGCATAAAACCCCTGATACATCATCCAATAGCTCAAAGACATTACAATGACCTACTATACAAAGCCGAAGAAAAAGACAAAATACTCTATTGGGCCAGCATCCATAGGAGAAGGAAAGTTTCCAGAGGATATCATCCAAGCCATGTAATACGAGGTGATGTGGTCAAGGGATGTCCAGACATACGGATAGAGTGAAAGACATAGGTGATATTACCTGTGGGTGTCTTTGTAGAAGGTGAGTTGTACCCGTCATGGATGCAATTCTTTTCAAGCCCTTATTGCCTTTATTCTTACTTTTCTTTATTGATTTTTCTTTTTTATTTCAAGGTCTAACTAGAGGACATTGCCTTGGCGTGGTGACCAAAGATGACAGTGTTACCCACAAGCACTTTCACAGAGATGATAAGGCTGGCTCGTGATGAGACCCCCTTTCCCTTGGCCATGCAACCAAAGATCATTGCCTCGGCGTGGTAACCAGATAATGGCAATGTCATACTGCTAGGTACCCATTAACATAATGGATTGGCTCGTGATGAGACTCCCCATCCTCTTGGCTAGGTCTTGTTTTGTCATTTTTCTTCGGGTCCCTCTTATTTCTTGCTGAGAGGTTTTTTATTGCCTTCTCGGGGATCCCTGGGCAAGGCATCTCTAGGTTTCATTTTTTATGGCTTTTATCTTTTACCAGCTACTTTTACCTTATGGGCCTTTAGCCCCTTCTTCCCACGAGATAAGGTGTAACCCCCATAAACATATCATCCTAATGTCCATACTAGGGAAATGGGGCAGATGAGTGGGAGATAAGATGTAAGAGTGATGATATGACGGGAGCGGACGATGGCTCTTCAAAATTCCCCCTGGTGGCAAACTAAAACCTATGGGTACAAGCTTGCTAGGGTACCCTGTCAATCCCCCCAACCCTGGTCAAGCGGGT
>CBVK0100728012.1:0-15734 GCA_900067695.1 Picea abies
GTCAGTCTATGGTTGGGTGGAACATCCATCCCAAGTAGCTGGTTGCACAAATATTGTTAGAAGATAAGTATTTTATCTGTTTTATGTTCTATATTATGAGTTAAATGGTTGTGCATGAACTCTTGGTATTTGGAAATAATTTATATGTTGTTGTGATGAATTATTATATTGCATTCATGTTCATTTTAGCATGATGTAGATGCATCAAGTGAATGGTATTATATAGTAGTCAAATTTGTATGTAATTTGTAGTTGTAAGCTACTTGAAATGATTTAGCGAGTAGAAATTTCATTTTTATGAGTATTCTGCATCGTAATGTCCCTCGGCGGGGATGGGGGACATTACATTATGGTATCAGTGCACCTATTTTAAACACTAGGCTTGTATGGGATCGAACCTGTGCGAATTTGAGAAAACATTTCGATGTTACATATTTGTCTATGACCAATTTGGGGGAAAACAGAGAAAAATTAGAGTGGAATTCCCAAATTCATCGCTAAAATTCAAGTTTGAGTGACTCAGATATGTTTAGTAAATTTAATGAAGTAAATTTGTAAAGTTGCAGAGTTAAATTCAACCTTGAAGGTCAAAATTTGAGTTTTAATGGTCACATGTAGAATTTGGATGGATTTGATGAATCGACAATTGATATCGTGTTTGATCATGAGATCAACAATCGAGATTCACTTTAATAAATTTAAAAATTTATAATGCTTCAGCCATTTGGAAGGTTGAGTAAATCAATGGGCAGGATCTATTTTCAACGCTTTGCAAAGGAAGAAAACCAACGGCCTATATTATTTTTATAGGTTTGAAGAAGGGAGTTGATCAATGATCAAGATCATCTTGGCTTGTAAATCAATGGCCTAGATTCACTTGGGTTTTTTGTCAAAATTTTCTAAGTGTTGAAGTTCACCAATAGAACTTGTCGAGGACCAATGGTCAGGCCAGTTGAATTGGTGAAGAGTCAGTTTGGCCAAAATACATCGATGTCGGCCGATGGGAAGATGGTTGGGTGTCAGCCGACGGCCGATGGGAAGATGGTTGGGTGTCAGCCGACTTGGAGAAGTTTTGTGATTAAGCAAGAGACAACATCGATCATCGACAGGTCGATGGTTGGATGTCGGTCAATTCAGTGAAGTGTTGAAATTCGACCAAGAGAAAAGGTTGATGGGTCGATGATTCAATGGTCAAGCGTCAAATGAATTGATGAAGATTTTTTTCACCAATGAAAATCACCAACGATTGATGATTTGGTTGGTCGGTTTAGCATTGTGTTGTGAATCGATTTTCAAGGGATTGGGTTGATGGTTGACGATCAAGTCAGCAGGTTGGGAAAGGTGTTGTACATGCCAAAAAAGAATGTCAGACATCGATGGCCGATGGATTTTAGATCAACGACTCAAATTGCACCCTATTTTGAGATCAACAACTCAAATTTAAGGGTTTTTAACACAATAAAACAATCAATTTATGTGAATTTTGTGGTTTTTGAAGGTCATTAACTTGCAGGGCAATTTTGAGGCCCTTGTGGTTTTTGAAGGTCATTAACTTGCAGGGCAATTTTGAGGCCCTAAATGACGTTTTTATCCAATGAAAACCCACAAGAATAGAATGTACCAAGGTACAATTTGTCTCTGCAACTCAAATAAAAGAACTTGGAGAGAGATATCCAATGAGCCAATCTGTGCACAAAACAGAGCTTGTATGAGAAAGTTACAGCCAAAATAGTAAGGGTAAAATTTTGGCATCATATTACTACTAGAGGGCATAACTTCTTTCTCAAAAGTTCATTTGGGGCACATGAGTAGTATATGGAAATATTATGAGCCACAAAAGCTAGGGATGAAGCCATATTTGGGTTATGGGTACCTAAAAATGTGCAAGAAGAAAAATAAGACACTTGTAGCATGCATGGATAAATTAGGTAAAACAACCTAAACTTATCCAGAGCATAACTTTCAGCTCAGAGCTCGGATTTGAGCAAATGAATAGTCTTTGTAAATATCTTGAGGAGTAGAAGACATCTGTCAACCCAGAATTTTGAAAGGGGCAGTAAAAATTTTCAAAAATTAATAAAGAGATTTTTGTAGCAGTAAATGAGTTGAAAATTGCAGCATATGGATGTTGTAACTTTTCGCTCGGAACATAGATTGAGGCATGATTACAGCCATTAGAAAGATGTCCAAGATAAGAATGCATCTAAGGAATAAGATTTTGATTATTATGTCCTTCATAAATTTGGATAAATAATAATATGTATTCTAATTGTTGAAATGTTGTATACTATGCATGTTCTAACAACAATTATTACATGCACATTTCTTGTTGAATTAGAGGTATAGGAAAGAAAATTTTGGTTATTACATGAGGATTGGAGTCATGGATGATTCTCATGGATCTTACAACCATGAGGAAGAGATCATAGTTTTGCATGTCAACATGGAGAATGTTGAGATAGATTCAAATGGAAGAAGAGATATGCAAGAGCATGTAACTATGAGAAGCGTGCATAGGGAAATGTAGAGCTACATAGATGATAATGAAAGGATTATGAAGGCTCAGGAAGAGATACTACAGATCTTAAACATGTATAAGAAATTCAACAAAGAATATTGCACCAGGAAAGAGACTAGTTTTGGACAAGTATCAACATCCATATCCCATAGCAAAAGGGATGATCATGGAAATGATAGGAATCCAAGAAGAATGAGTAGGCACCATCATTCTCCAATGAAATCAACTAGAATAACTCATTCAAGTTCGGGTCCTGTGAGAATCCCAAGGGTGTCTCCTGTTAGGAGGAAAAAGAGAAGGCCTAAGGAAAACATCTTGCAAGGTGAACTCTAAAAAATCAAGCCACAAATTTTCAATGGTGAGAATAGGAAGGGAGAATAGGTCGAGGCCTAGAAGTTGGAAATGGAGAAATATTTCCAGAAGCATGATTACCCCTCAATGGTAGAAGCTAGAATCACAACCTACCACTTGCAAGGAAAGGAAACCATGTGGTGGGATCAACTTAAGCAAGCCAAGAACCTTGATGAGAAGAGGATCTCATGAGGCAGTTCAAAGGATATTTTGAAAAGAAATATTTGTCTGAGCATTACTATGAAATTAATATGAAAGAGTTCTTTGAACTCAAGTTGGGAACCATGTCCATGAATGAATATGAGAAGAGGTTCTTCAAATTTATGAATTATGTTGACTTTATAAAGTATGTGAAAGTTAAAATACAAAGGTTTCGAAGTGGTTTACCCTCTTTCTATAGTGACAATATTCAATATGATAACCCCGAGACCTTGGAGGAAGCCATAAAGACAACAAGGAATATTTATGAGAAAAGTGGAAGAAGGTCAGTTTTCCAAAAGGCTTGGAATGACAAGATGAAGGGTAAAAAGGATCAAAGATGGAAAGGTTTTAAGCTGCTCTTTTTCTAGAACAACACCCAAGAAAATCAGTAAGGTCAGTCAACCCAAAATGAACACAAGACTACAGATTGATTTGAGAAAAGGCCAAGGAAGCATCTTGTACAATGTTGGGGATGTGAGGGAAATCAATTATATAGGGAATTTCCTCACAAAGGATAAAGAATGAGGGTTGTCCAAAACATTCATGAGGATGAAATAATGGAATACATGGGAGGAAACATGCCAAGGATTTATGCAACCTTGGACAACAAGCAAGCAAAATATCAATCCCCCATGATTGAAGTGGAAGGTAAGATTGATAACGATCCTATAGAAATTTTAACTGATTCTGGATCTATCCATAGTTACATAAATGCTAACATTGTTGAAACATTTCACTTGAAAAGGATTAAGCATAATAAATCTTGGTTAGTTCAATTAGCCGCAAGATCTAAGAGAAAAATAAATGAGTTGGTTAAATATTGTTCGATAGACATGATTGGAATTAGCACAAAGGTAAATGTGAACATCATACCATTGGGTTCATATGATTGTCTAATTAGCATGGATTAGTTGGAAAAAAACCATGTTGTCTTAGAATGTTACAACAAGACAATCACACGTCTTGATGAATAAGGGTAGAAAGGAAAGATTCAAGGCATTCCAAGAGCTGCGGCTGTTAGAGAGATTTCAACAATGCAATTGAAAAATATTTTTAGGAAGGGATGCCAATTTTTTGCATCCCATATGGAAGAGGTAGCCAAAGATAAAGTGCCAAACATTGAATACCATCTAGTATTAATGGATTTTGAAGATGTCTGTAGAGAAATCCCAGGTTTTCCACCAAAGAGATATTGATTTTTCTGTTGATTTGGTTCCAGGAGCCACGCTAGTGTCTAAGACACCTTACATAATGGGCACACCAAATTTGAAGGAGTTGTAGATGCAGTTTGAAGAATTTTAAAGAAAGGGGTATATATTATTTTTGTGAAGAAGAAAGATGGAACCTTGAGGCTTTGTATTTAATTTAGAAAACTGAATAATTTGTATTTAATTGAGGCTTTGTATTTTTGTGAAGAAGAAAGATGGAACCTTGAGGCTTTGTATTTAATTTAGAAAACTGAATAAGGTCACCATAAAGAACAAATATCATTTTCCAAGGATCACTGACTTATTTGATCAACTGAAAGGTGCAAGAATCTTTTCCAAGATTGAATTGAGATCATGTTATCATCAAGTCGGGATAAAGGAAGAAGACATCAACAAAACAACATTCAAGACAAGATACATGAATTATGAATTCACAGTAGTACCATTCAGACTGTCAAATACCCTAGTTGTTTTTATGTGCCTAATGAATGGAGTGTTCATGGAGTACCTAGACAAGTTTGTGATTGTATTCATAGATGATATACTCATCCACTCTAAGTTAGAAGAGGAATATGAGAAACATTTGAGAATGGTGTTGCAAGTTTTAAGAGAGAATAAATTTTATGCTAAGCTAAGTGCATCTTTTATCAAAAGAAGATCACTAATTAGGGCATATAATTTTAGTATAAGGGATAGTAGTGTATCCTGAGAAGATAGAAGCCATTAAAGGATGTCTAGTGCCAAGAAATGTCATGGAGTTTAGATAATTCATGGGTCTTGTCGGTTATTACTGAAGATTCATAAAAGGATTTTCAAAGATTGCAAGCCGAATCACTTCTTTACAAAAGAAGGGAGTGAAATTTTAATGGACTTCCAAGTGTGAAGAAACTTTTTAGTAGCTGAAAGACATATTGACAAGTGCGCCAATATTGAAGATTGCAGATCTAGGAGGATATTTTGTAGTGTGCACATATGTGTGCAAGGAAGGGCTCAGTGGAGTCCTTGGTCAAAAGTATCATGTGGTATGCTATGAGTCCATAAAACTAAAAGAACATGAAATAAATTATTCTACCCATGATCTAGAGTTAGCAACAATTGTACATGCATTAAAAATGTGGAGACATTAAATTATGGGGAAACATTTTGAGCTAAGGACAAACCACTGTGGTATGAAGTATTTATTTGGACAACCAACATTAAATGTCAAACAAACTAGATGGTTGGAATTTCTAAGTGAGTATGACTTTGAAATTAAGCACATAAAAGGAAAAGAAAACCAAGTGGTTGATGCACTCGATAGGAGAGATCATGAAGTGCATGTTGCAACAACTATCATGTATAGGACTGATCTAAAAGATCAAATCATTGCAACATCAAATTCAGATCAACAATATCTAAAAATAAAAGAAACATTAAAGCAAGGTAATTTACAACAAAAATTTAATTATTATGAGTTGAAAGAATATATAATTCTCATGTACAAAGGAAAAGTATATGTGTCAAATTCCAATGAGCTGAAAAATGCAGTGCTGAAGGAAATGCACAATGTGCCATATGTTGGGCACCTAAGATATCAAAATACAATTGCAGCTATAAGAAGCCAATATTTTTTTCCAAGAATGAAGAAGGAAGTGGCTAATTACATAGTTATATATCTAGAGTGTCAAAAGTGAAAACTGAACATATGCATCCATTAGGGCTGCTACATCTATTACCTATTCCAGAATGGAAGTGGGAAGTAGTCATAGTTGATTTTATTACAAAATTTCCCACAACAGTGAAGCAACATGATTCCATCATGGTGGTGGCGGATAAATTGACTAAGGTAGTGCATTTCATTCCAGTGAAGACTACACACAAAGCAACAAATATTGCATAAATTTATATGAAAGAAGTTGCTAGGCTACATGGGGTGCCTAAGGAAATAGTTTCAGATAGAGATCCAGAGTTAACTTCCAATTTTTGGAATGGTATGTTCAAGGGATTTGAGACAAATTTAAATCTTAGTACAATGTATCACCCATAGTCAAATGGAAAAAAAAAAAAGAACCAACAGAATAATTGAGGACATGCTTAGAATGTATGTGATGGATCAACCATTAAAGTGTGAGGATTACATTCAGTTAATGGAATTTGCTTACAATAATGGGTATCAAATCTCATAAAAAATGAGTCAGTTTGAGAAATTGTATGGCAGGAAGTGTAACACTCTAATGAGTTGGGATACTCCAGCCAACAAAGCAATTGTCAGGCCAAATTTGTTAAAGGAAATGGAAGAAAAGATGAAAAATATTAAGTAGAATTTAAAGGTTGTTGAGGATAGGAAGAAAATATATGCAGACAAGAATAAAGTGTTTAGATATTTTAAAGTAGGAGAACATGTGTTCTTAAAAGTAAAGGAAAAAATAAGTTCATTAATATTAGGAAGTTTCCCAACGTTGGTAGTAAGATATTGTGGACCTTTTGAAATCTTTGAGAATATATGATCAATTGCATACATGCTAGCATTTCCTGCATCCATGAGAATGCATAATATATTTCATGTATCATTATTAAAGACATGTGTGCTTGACCCTAACCACATAATTGATTGGAATGTGATCTAGGTGGAGCACAAAGGGGATTTTTAGGTGGAACCAGTACGCATCCTGGATCAGAAATTCAAAGTGCTCAGGAACAAGGCCATATGGATGGTAAAGGTTCAATGGACCCGCTAAGGTTCTGAAGAGGCTACCTAGGAGCATGAAGAAAACATATGGGAATAATACTCACAATTGTTTTGTCAATTTTGAAGAAAGCATAATGAAAGACTTCATTTTGAACAACTAGGGTTCTAGAATCACATCTTAGAGTCCCAACCAACTGCATTGGGGACCTTGATAAAAGAATGGCCCATTCCTTCGATTAATCCTGATAAACGAATGATACAATCCTTGGATTAGCCTTGATAAACGAATGATGCATTCCTTGTGTCAGTGAGTTGAAAGGAACATGAGATTATAGTTGGAACTACTACTGGAGTTGTAAAATTGTAGAAATTTATTTTCTAAGTATTGTGATGTAAATTTTCATATATGTATATCGACATAATGTGCACCAAGGACGATGCACAAGTGTAGGGGAATGATGCAAAAATGGATAGAACCTATACAACACTTGATCTAAAAATATCACTAAGTTCAATACCACTTTCTTATTCCAAAATATTTTATTGATAATGCTTATAGCATGGAAGTGATTTATCTTACTCAAACAAACACTTTCACTGATGATAATAACTTGCATAATCAATCTTACATAATCAAATGCATAATCACTTTATTAATGATCAAATGCTTCAAGTACAATAAAAGCAATTTAAAATACAAGAGATGAAGACTCATTTCAAATATGTTGCTCTGACGCAGAAAAGAACATCACCCTTGCATTCCTCTAAAAAAACTAAGAAAAAAGAGTATAAAGTCGACTATATTCTGCTTACAGTGCCCTAGAATCCCCTTGGCATGAAAAATAATACAATGACCTTTTCGCTGATTTGCTCAAATGCAGAAACATAGTGCACCATTGAGATCATGGTGAAAAATTGTGCAAAATTGATATAAAATGCTTGAAATTTTGTCAAGGTGACCCCCGACATGCTTTACAGTGTAGCCTTGTACCCTTCGTACTCTTGGCAAGATTTACGAGACTAAAATATATACATAAATGATGTTGTAATGGCCTTGAGGTGTGTGCCATTAAATAGGCCACCCCTCTAAACCAATTCCTGAAATTTGTGGCATATAGCTGCAAGTTGTTGGGTTTTTAACCAAACCCAAATTTTGTGGCAAGCCTTAATTACAGATTGTTTGGTTTGTTTTAACAAACCATATTCATGGTTTGTCGGTTAAAACTCATGGCATAAATTGTGGAGGTTGGGAGTTCTATTTCTCGTGACCTTTTTTCAATTGGTTATATAATATAACTACATACTATAAATACATGGTTTGTTATTTGAATCCGTTTGCATATTGTTAAAGTTTTAAATATATGGTATATAATATATATATTACATGCCAAAAATGTCATTGGAATGTAAGGTCAAGCCCTCCCGTAGACTTAAGGTGTTGGTCATGTGGTGTATGGTAAGGACTAGGGGCTACCCCTCGACCCCATTCTCCCCCCATATCAAATCTTACATAAATTTAAATATAAAAATTACCATAGTATGGGTAAGTACCATTGTGTAGTGCATTGGAAATGGGGCTTTGTTAACACCTTTGGTGGTCACGGAGGTCATGGGGTTGATTCCCCTGGACTCCATAATAATTTTACCATATAAAACCATTACTGGCCAATGAGGGGTTGCCACGTGGCAACCTCTCATTGGCTAACATGTGCCACATGTCAAACGATGATTGAACCACTTGTGTTGCCCAATTAGTTGTATGATTCATCCACATGGCACCTTGGGGTGTGGCTACATCACCTGTATGGTCACCTACGTATCATTGTACATACATAACACGTGCCCTTTTTACCCCTTTGACTTTTGATTTGACCTTGGTTGACTTGAACTTTGACTGCCCATAACTTTTGCATACAAACTCTGTTTGACTTGTCGTTTGCGTTGTTGGAAAGATGATGACGAGCTCTACATAATGATGCCATTTTCAAGAGAATTTGAGATGGTAAAATTTTGAGCATTTATGGATCCCTTGGGACCTATGTGAGCATTCCAGATCCTCCTGGATCTCTGTGAGATTTCTGGATCCTCCTGGGTCAAGCAGAAAGCAAATCCTGCTGTAATAATGAACATGAATGAATAAGACATATGGTGAAGAGGTTGGTTGAGCTCTAACACACCATGGAAAATTTATTGTCATAAAGTGTGGCAAACCAAAAATCAATGCAAGGGTGCATTGGTTATGAATGTGTCCATGAACATTGACACATAGATTAAAGTCATTTAATATTTGAATTGCATTTGGAAAATTTGGTATGCTAAAATGATGCATGTGTAAAGAATGATATTTTCTTTTGCTTTGTATTTGAATTGAATAGATGAAAATTATTTGACAGTTAGTATGCATGGTTTTGAGGATATAATGTGCATGAGAACTAACAAATTGTTTGGCTATGTGAAGATGGAGTTGCAGGAAGAAGGGTATTGGATATGGAAGCAGAAGTAAGCCCATAAGGAATACCAATACCTATTGAGCCAAACTACCATGGGAAGGAAAATCTCATACTTGTGAATCTGGTTCTTGTGTGGAACAAATCTGAAAATAAAATGTGGAATTTGGAAATCCATGGGTGACAGATGTGAAAGAAATTTTGAATTGGAATTGATGACAACATCTCATGATTACTGTATGCATGTGATACAGGTGAGATGAAAGATCTGTGTAGGGATAGATGATGGCTATCAAGTTGGAAAATCATGGAAACAGACCACTGTTGTGACATGAGAACCCTGTGATAAGCCATGATTTCCATAGATGATGTTGTGGCATGGTAACATAGACTGGATGAACGTCTTGGTAGAGAAGTCAAAGGGACGCCTTGGCTGTAAGACTCGGTGAAGTCTCAAAAACTCTAATTGTGCGAGAAAGCCTTGGCAAGGAAAGATGGATCACCCGAGGGACTGTATAGTAGAGAAGGGGATGTTTGAGCCCGGGCATGGAGGGTGAGTGACTGCAAGGAAGAGGTGACTTAAAAAATTCTTGCAAACTATTGGTTGGGGTCATGCACACAATCAATATGTCAAGGAAAACAATGGGCCAAGTTAGTAAGACAACCAACTGGATGTGGATCCATGAAATTGAACATATAAGTATTGTGCTGGTATAAATATTTCCTCTTCAGTTCTGAACAAAAATATTTTTTTTTTCATGAAATTTTGATTAATATGCTTGCTCTTTGAAATTATTGTAGAAATGTGACAAAGTCCTAGAATTTGGAAAAAGACTAGACTACGAAAAAGGAAAAAAAATACTAAAACAACCAAAATATGGAAACATGGATGGTGTTGCCAACATGCAAAGAACTTTGACAACGGTGTTACTTTAAAGGGGAGGGGATTGTAACACCCCTATTTCTCGTAGCTTGTAAATATAATTATATTATGCTAAGAGACTATGGATAGATCGATTGTCTGTGGATCTAGGAAATGTTGAACCTTTGCTAAGAAGGTAGTGTAAATATTTATGCTATTAATGTAAAAACAAATGTTGAACAACTGCTGAGGGAGATTGCCTATGCAGGTTATGATTCCATGAGAGGGAAACAATGAGAAAATTTTCCTTACCAATTTAATATTCAAGAAAAACCCAGATTTCCCATTTTTCTAGAATTCCAGTTAATGAAGGGAAGTTGGTGGTTGAACTATTGACTTCCCACATTTATGAAAAATAATGGGTGTTGTACCAAAACTGCCTTGCCTCAGAAGCATGGGAAGAAAATTACCCATCTAGAGAATTCTATATTGATCCATGGATTGGGGGATTTAACCCATGAAATATTGTGGTAGAAGACAAGAAACATAGGAAAATCACGAGCAGGGAAGAGATGATGCACATGAATGGGTTTGGTGACCATTTCTAAAGAGGTAGAGCATGTGAGGCTCTCTAGTTCTGAAGAGATATGATAAAACAAACTATTATGGGTGCATGAAGTATTGGAAGTGTTTTTCTATTCAAGCTGATAAATGAAGCTACAGATAATTTGAGTGATTGAGTGAACAATCACAACATGCTCCCTTTCTTGGTGGATAGAAGATTGGACTGCCAAGTTCCCATGGGAGAAGGAGAGTAACCTTTGTCCCTTATTTTTGTTGAGAAAAAGAACAAATCTCTCTCATGGCATCATCCTCTGGCTAGGGGGTGGTTGGCTGAGAATATACCAAGAGAAATTGTTCCTATGGTTGGGTGGAAAGTGGCACACCCTTCAACAATTACAACTCTTTTCATCTTCTAGATAATTATTTCTTTGCCAAATTTATGCAACGTTAAGTTTAGAAATAATATAGAACATGTTTTAGAATTGTAATACCCCTAGGCTGAACCCCAATTGTAAATGTAAATGTAATTACACATATAATATGGTGAACTGATGGTACAAGGTCTTTGGTTCAGTTCTGTAATACCCCTAGGTCGAATCCCAACTGTAAATGTAAATACAAATGTACTTAGGCCGGTGAGCCATGATGCAGAAAGGACAATATATCTGTAATGTAAACGTAAATGTATTCACATGCAAATATCAATGAAAAACACATCACTACGGCAGAACAACCATGTGAAATAGTACGGGGGACTAAACTCCACTAGTTAGGGAAAGGGGGCTAAACGTTAAGGATAAGGGCTAAGATAGGGAGCATAAGCCAAAAAGGAATATTATATTAATCTTCCTTAAAGTATAAAGTATGGATAATTATTTTATCCTAAGTTCTAAGGATGGGGACACGTGGGCCAAAGTAGCTCTCAACATGACAAGTGTCAAGTTGGGAACATGCATACATATAGTTTGGACTTACTTAATTTTCCCAATCATTCCATCATCATTCATCCCATGAGGGTTACTCACTAATTCAACTGTCTTCCGTACCTTTCTGTTACTATCATTGTACCTGTATTGTACCCGAACCAGTACCATATCCATACCTGTACCCGTACCTATACATGTATCTGTACCTAGTTAGCTTGGGGGATGGACTGAAGAAGCGGGTTGTCAGGCCCATGGGATATTGAAGAGGCGGGTTTTTAGGCCTGTGAGCAATTCTCTCTAGGTGAGAGAATTGTTGGGAATCGATTTCCTGAAGGTGCCAAACTGCAACTACAGGGCTCTGAGACTTCCTGTCCGGCCTGTTGCTGAAGCCTCAGAAAGGAAGTGGGGAAACTAAAGGACTGTTGAGAAGAGAAGGGGACCACTTTCTAGGGTGGGACATGCATGTGGGGAATGATGGACTGTAGGCTGTTAGTTTGAGTTGGCACCTGTGACAGAGTTTTTCCCGTTGTCTGAGATACATCAACTTGGTTAGGAATCCCTTTACCCAAGTGGAGTTTAGTCCTAGCTCGGGGGCAACCCACTGCTAAGAGTGATGAACATCATGGTCTAAGGCTGGGAGGTTCATGGAAGGTCTGCATGCAGTTGGTGATAATTTTACCAAGATACGTGTCAATTGTGTGTCATGCTGCATTATTATTTATGCGTTTATTTTTTTGGGTTTTTCCTGTGTGTGCTTTATGTGTATTTTTATTATTATTATATATGAATCTGTGCATTTCCAGAATGTATTTTCCCATTTTAAGTTTAATTTATAAAGTTCCACAAGAGTTTCTGTGTGTATATGTTTTAATTTGTATACAGTTCGGAAAATTTTATGTGGCATAGCCCAGTTGGATGCCGGGGATGCTACAATATGGTATCAGAGCTCCAGTTTTCAAAACTGAGCTTGGATGGGTCGAGCAAGTTGAATTGAAGTGAAATTTCACAAAGAATTGATTTTGAAGTGGCCAAATTTCAAGTTACAGAGCGTCCATGGTAAAAATTAGAAGCAATTGCGTGGAATTTACCCGGGTGGAGTTTAGTCCCAGCTCGGGGGTGACCCACTGTTGAGAGTTTTGAGCAGTGTGGTCTAACACTGGGAGGAACGTGGAAGGTCTGCACACAGTTGATGATATATTTACCAAGATAAGTGTCAATTGTGTGTCAAATTACATCGCTGCATTATTATTTATGCGTTTATTTTTATGGGTTTTTCTTGTGTGAGTTGCATGTGTATTTTCATTATTATTTTGTATGAATATGGGCATTTGCAGAGTTTCTATATATTTTAATTTTGTATATAGTTCAAAAAAATTTCATGTGGCATACCCTAGCAGGTGGCTGGGGATGTTACAATATGGTATCATAGCTCCAGTTTTCAACACTGAGCCTGGATGGGTTGAGCAAGTTGAATTGAAGAAAAAATTCACAGAGAATTGATTTCGGAGTGGCCAAATTTCAAGTCATAGTGCATCCATGGTAAAAATCAGAAGAAATTGCGTGGAATTGGGAAAAATCCCCAATTTATGTTGTTAAATTCATGGGAAATCTGAGAAATTTGTCCAAGTGGTGAGATATTCTTAATTTAATATCTATTCTAGCAAATTTAGATATGGAATTGGTCGAATTTGAAGTTATAGGGTTCTAGGAGGGCGTTGAGAGAACAAATTGTCTGTGTTCAAATGCTCAGGAGGCGTAGTGGTTCAAGAAAGCAAGCAGAGGCTAATGAGTCGACCTTGTAGTGGAGAGATCAAGGGTCAAGCCTTTGAAATATTGAGAAATCCTCCGTTGGAGGGAAGCAGAGCCACAAAGGAGAGAAACCACAACAACCGTTGATTTGGGCTGTAAGATTAGACCTGGGCTGTTGGATCAAACCTAGATGAGAGGAGAGCGCATGGTAGAGGAGATCAGATATGAGCATAGGAGAATGAGAACCATTGATCGGAGTTCTCAGGTCGCAAGTCTTGGCCAAAGAAGAGTGGATCTCAATCATAGATCACATCATGGAATGTGAGCCATAGATCTCATAATTCAGAGTTTCGACACTTCAAGAAAAATTAACCCTTGTGTCACCACGAGGAGAAATCCCCGAAGCGCTGAAGTCTCGAAGTGAATCTACATCATAGATCATTAGGAGAGTGCCAGTCATTGGATCTGTGAGTGGTTCGACGATTCGACACTCCTGGAGAAATTGGTTGTTATTGTGCAGAGTGGAGAATCCCTTGAAGTCCCGAATTCCAAAGTAAATCGCGACCATCAGTTGTTGGGTACATGTGTTCATGGATTTCCAAGTATTGAAAAATTCAACTATTCGAAGGATTGTGGGTGAAATCTATTTTGGTATGAAAAGTCCCAAAGATACGATGTCTCACAGTGACTCTACACCATATATCACTGGGGGAATGTGAGCCATTGGATCCTTGAGTGGTTCGACGATTTGACATTTTGGGAGAAATTGGTTGTGGTTGCGCGGACTGGAGAATCCCCCGAAGTCCCGAATTCTAGAGTAAATCCTGACCGTCGGTTATTAGGTACAGGCATCCGTGGATTTCCAAGCATTCAAAAATTCAACCATCCGAAGGATTGTGGGTCAAAATTATTTTGGTATGAAAATTCTCGAAGCTCCGAAGTCCTAGAGTGAATCTACACCGTAGATCATTGGGAGAGTGCAAGCCATTGGATCCCCGAGTGGTTCGACGATTCGACACTCTGGGAGAAATTGGTTGTGGTTGTGTGGAGTGGAGAATCCTCCGAAGTCGCGAATTACAAAGTAAATCTTGACCGTCAGTTGTTGGGTACATGTGTTCATGGATTTCCAAGTATTTGGAAATTTGACTATCCAAAGGATTGTGGGTGAAAGTTGTTTTTGTGTGAGAAGTCCCAAAGCTCTGAAGTACCAGAGTCAATCCTAGTCATTGATCAAAGGAGAGTCTCAGCCGTAGATCTTCGCCCTTTGCAAATTTGGCGTTAGACAGTTTGGGAGTGTGGTGGTCGTATGGAGCGAGAAGCCTCGAAGCCCATAGTTAATCACAGTCGTTGGATGTGGTAGGAGTGTGATCCATTGATTTCAGTTCGACGTTTGGCAGTTCGAGAGTATGGTGGTCATCTGGAGTGAGAAGCCCCAAAGCATGAAGCCCAGAGTTAATCATAGCCGTTGGCTGTGGGAGGAGTGTGAGCCGTTGATTTTAGTTCGACATTCAACAGTTCGAGAGTATGGTGGTGTAACATCCCCGACCACCCATGGCCGGGCCACACTACTCCAGAGAACACTCTTGTTCTCTCACTGCGAAACATACTGTAGCATACCCAACTTACCAACTGAGTTCTGCCATATAAATTTTATGAACTGCATGTAATTAAAACATACACACAATGCTCTTGCAGAAGCTTTATATATAAAACGTAAACAGGCAAATACATTACGTAAATGCATGGATTCATACTGAAATAACAGTAAACACAAACATGCAACATATACAAGAGATACCCATAAAAATAAACATGTAAATAACAATGCAACATATAAATTTATCACACAGTTGACACTTATCTTTGCAAGGATATCACCAACTGTGTGCAGACCTTCCACGCACCTCTTAGCCATAGACCACACTGCTCATCACTCTCAACAGTGGGTCACCCTCGAGCTGGGACTAAACTCCACATGGGTAAAGGGATTCCTATCTAGGCTAAGGCTCATGGACAACAAGAAAGAATCCATCTCAGGTGCTCACTCAACTAACAACCTACAACCTCTCATTCCCCACATGCCTGTCCCACCCAAGGAAGTGTGCCCCTTCTCTGCTCAACAGTTCTTCGGCTACCCCACTTCCCTTCCAGGGCTTCAATAACAGGCCGGACCAGAAGTCTCAGAGCACTGTAGCTGCAGTTTAGCACCTATGGAAATCAATCCCCAACAATTCTCTCAC
>CBVK0100728013.1:0-15733 GCA_900067695.1 Picea abies
GGTCTGCTGAGGAGCTTATGTTTTTCTTAAGAATCTATATGCATTGTTTTACTTCACATATTTAAAAATTACATGTGGTATCAGAGCTCATTTTTTTCTTCAGAGGGATGCCTTTGTTGCTGAGGGTTTGGATCAATCTTGATAGATCAAGTTTATCTTGGTTTTGTGATAAAAATGGGTTTAGTGGGAGATTTTGTAGTGGTTATTCAAGTGTAGAAAGAGGAATGACAAGCTCTTCTAGAATCGATATAGAGAAGTTCAACAATGAAAAATTTGAGCTATGGAAGGTCAAGATGGAGGACCTTCTTGTAGAAAAAGAACAATGGATCATTGTGGATCCTAGTACACAACCTATTGGTATGCATCCTACTAGTACGCAGCCTACTAGCACACAAATGACTGGTACACAACCTACTAGTACACAAACTACTAGTAAACCACCTATTGGTATGTCGAAGGAAGATTGGGAGAAGTTTGACAAAAGAGAAAGGAGTACTATTCGAATTTGCCTAGAAGATTTGGTGTTGTTGAATGTCTCAGGAGAATCTATAGGCAAGGAACTATGGGATAAGTTAGGGAATTTGTATCAATCAAAGCCCTTGGTAAACAAGTTGTTTCTTCGAAAGAAGTTGTATCATGTTAGGATGGAAGATGGAGGTTCTGTGAAAGAACATCTAAATGCCTTTAATACTCTAGTAAGTTAACTTGTCTCTGTGAATATTACGATTGCAGAAGAAGATAAGTGTATTACATTGTTATGTTATTCGCCAGAATCTTGGGATAATTTGGTTATAGCAATTGGTAGTACCACTCAATCTAGATTGAAGTATGAGGATGTAGTTTCATCCTTGATATTTGAAGAGATGAGGCAGAAAAACATGGATGGTCATAGCATAGATTCTTTATTTGTAAGAGGTTTTACCCAAGACAAGAATCCTGGTAAGTCTTCGAGGGGGAGATCTAAATCTATAGGTAGATCTAATTCTCCAAGAAAATCTTTGAGGAAATGTTGGAAGTGTGGTAAAAAACGACATTATAAGAAAGATTACAAGTCTAAGAAGGTTGATAAACCAAAGGGATCTGATATTACCTCTTCCATAGAGGTGAAAACCTCCGCTAAAGAGGGAGGTGATGTTTACATGGAATCTATAGGTACACATTTAGACCGTGATGTATGGTTGATTGACTCAGGTGCATCATAACATATGACTCCTCACAGGGAGTGGTTCAGTGAATATGAAAAATATGATGGTGGTGATGTATTCCTAGGAGATGACTCGACAACCAAAATCATAGGATGTGGAAGGTTTAAGTTCTTTCTAAAAGATGGAAGGATTAGAACTCTCCCTAGGGTTCTGCACATTCCAAAACTTGCCAAGATTCTAATAGCTATAAGCAAGTTGGATGATGCAAGAGTGGATATTGTATTGGGAAAGGGCATTTGCAAGATGGTACGAGGAGAAATGGTGTAGATGAGGGGAGTTTGATGTAAAACTTTGTACAAGTTATTGGGAAGAACTTATACTAATGGGTGTAACAGTTCTATTTTTTGTGAGCAGAGAAATAAAGAAGAAAAGACCAATATTGTCCTTGGAAAGAAGACCACGTTGTGGCGTCAAAGACTGCGACATATTGGAGAAAAGGGCCTTCGAACATTAAATGGTATAGGTATGGTTGAAGGTATGTCTAATTTCTCTCTAGATTTTGATTTTTGTTAACATTGAATATATGGTAAACAAAATTGATTAAGATTCCCATCTGGTGTTACAAGATCAAAGGGGATCTTAGAGTTGATACACAATGATGTGTTTGGACCTATGCATGTTCCATCACTAGGTAAATCTGTGTATTATGTTTCATTCATAGATGATTTCTCAAGGAACACATGGATTTATTTTTTTAGAAAGAAATCTGAGGTATTTGATAATTTTAAAGAGTTTAAGGCTCTGGTAGAAAATCAGACAGAGAAGAAAATAAAGGTATTAAGGACAAATAATGGTGGAGAATTATGTGGAAATGAATTCGAATATTTCAGTAGGAAGTGTGATATAGCAAGGTAGAATACTACTCCATACACACCCCAGAAAAATGGAGTTGCATAAAGGATAAACATGACATTGATGGAAAAATCAAGGAGCATGCTTAGTGGTGCCAAGTTAGGAAAAGAATTCTAGGTAGAGGAAGTGGGTACAACATGTTACCTGGTCAATCGATCACCCTCATCATCTTTGGATGATAAAACTCCACATGAGGTATGGATTGGCAAGAAACCCTCTCTTAAACATCTTAGAGTTTTTGGTTGTGATGCTTATGTACATGTTCCAAAGGAAAATAGGAGTAAGTTGGATAATAAAACTGAAAAGTGTATCTTTATTTGTTATAAAAATGGTGTGAAAGGTTATAAGCTTTGGAACCCATAAACTAAGAATATTGTTTACAGTCGGGATGTTTTTTTTAGAGAGGTAAAAGATGTTTCCAAACATGAATTCCTACCAAGGAAAGAAGAACCTAAGAAAATATAGCTTGAGTTGGATGATGCAAAATCTAAATCATCTGAGGAAGATGAAGCAGTAGTAGAAGAAGAACCTCATACCCAAATATTGAGGAGATGAGTGAGAGAAAGAAGGCAACCAAAAAGGTATATTCCACCTAATTTCCATTCCAGTTTTTCTTTATCTATTATTGATGATGATCCCATAGATGTCAGGGAAGCAGTGAATTCAAAGGATAGTAAACTCTAGAAGAAGGCCATGGTTGAAGAAATGGATGCCTTGGATAAGAATGAGGCATGGGATATAGTTGAGTTGCCAGTTGGAAGAAAATATTTTGGTAGAAAATGGTCGTTTAAGAAGAAGTATAATGCATAAGGAAAAGTGGAGAAATACAAATCTCGGTTAGTAGCACAAGGTTATTCCCAGGTAGAGGGAACTGAATTTGATGAGATTTTTTCTCCTGTTGCTAATTTTACTTCTATTATATTTCTTTTATCTACTGTTGTTTCTTTTGATATTAAAGTGGAACAGATGGATGTGAAGACAACATTCCTACATGGGGATCCGGAAAAAGAAATATTTATGAAGAAATCAGAAGGCTTTGTAGTGAAGGGAAAGAAAGAGCTGGTCTATAAGCTAAAGAAGTCACTATATGGCCTGAAGAAATCACCTAGGATGTGGTACCAAAAGTTTGACGCATACATCCTTGAATTGAGATTTGTTAGAAGAAGGGTTGATCACTGTGTATATTCCAAGTAGGTTGGTAATCACTTCATCTATGTAGTGTTGTATGTTGATGACATGTTGTTGGTAGCAAATAACATGGATGTTATCAAGGAGGTGAAATTGCAACTATCCTCCAAATTTGACATGAAGGATCTTGGTGATGATAACTTCATTCTGGGAATGGATATTAAAAGAGATCATGGAAACAGTAAACTCTAGTTGAATCCAAGAAAATATGTTGAGATAATATTGCAGAGGTTTAATATGCATGGAAGTAAACCGATCAAGGTTCCTATTCCTATAGGTGTAAATTTCTCTACAGATCAATGTCCCAAGACACAGGAAGAAGAAGAGGACATGTCCCATGTTTTGTATGCTAGTGCAGTTGGCAGTTTGATGTATGCGATGGTCTATACTAGACCGAATATTGCACATGCAGTGGGAGTTTTGAGAAGGTATATGTCAAAACCAGAGAAGGAGCATTGGACAATAGTAAAGAGGGTCTTCAGGTATCTTCGTGGCACTACCAGTTATGGATTGTGCTACCAAGGAAGACCACAATTGGATAAAGTGGTGGACACACATGGATTTGTTGATGCAGACTGGGATGGATATCTGGATCGTAGAATATATACAAGTGGGTATGTGTTTAACCTATTTGGAGGAGAAATCAGTTGGATGAGCAAAACATAGGTTGTAGTGGCACTCTCAACTACAAAAGTTGAATACATGGCAACCACTCAGGAAAGAAAGGGAGCAGTATGGTTACAAAAATTGTGTTCAGGTATTGGGTTGGTATGACAAGTAGTGAGATTAGATTGTGACAGTCAGAGTGCAATATTCCTGACAAAGAACCCTACTTATCATTCGAAGACAAAGCATATTCATGTTCAATATCACTTTGTGAGAGACATGGTTGAAGAAAAGAAGTTGTTGATGGAAAAGGTTGGCACTTTGAAGAATGTTGCAGATTCATTGACAAATTCTATGAGAAAAGAAAAGTTCTCCTGGTGTAGAGTAACAATGGGCATTGTTGCCCTGGATTGTTGACTATATAATCCTGTGGACCCATGGATGCAAAGAAAACAACAAGTGGGATAATGTTGGGTATGTTTTATATTCTTTGCATGTGTGTGTGTGGGCCTATCAGATTCGACAACTACGTCTAACAATCCCTCAAGTAGTTCACTTTGTGTCATGTGCATTAGACGCTTCCTAGGGGGGTCCCAAGGGAGCTAGGTATGGTCCCCCTTTGTTACCTGCAGCGCCCCGAATTTGTTTTTTTGGGTGTTTTTGCTATTTTAGCAGATTTTTCTATTTTTAGTGATTTTCTAAATTAATCCCAGATTAAGGGATTAGGGTTTTGGTATCTGCAAAATACCTAAAAACATTGTATATATATTATATGGTGAATGGTGAAATTAATACAATGAAGAGTTGAAAGGTTTTCTCTCGATTAAGGGTTTCCGGTATAAATGTTTGTGTACTATGTGTATGAGCCATTGATTAATTTATGTTTTTCTTAAGAATCTATATGCATTTATTTACTTCATAGGTTTAAAACTTACATCGATAACAACAGATGCTTCTTCATCAAGAGGCCACTTTAGAGGCACCTCAACTTTCATGGTACACGTTAATTTTGATGTTCTCATATTAGAAGGACAAATAGATGTGGATGCTCTAGAAAAATGGTTAAATCCACGAGAAGGTTATTTCTCTATTCATAATTTCTCTGATAGGGAAAATATCACCTTATCACTCCTTAAGGCTATCCCCCATGTCAAACATTAGTGGGAAACTTACTGGGACCAAATTTCCGTAGATCATTCTGGAATATATGGGGCTGATCCCACTTGGGATTTTTTGTGGATGCGGTGAAGGAATAGTATTACCCTATTGGAAACTATGATGACCAATACATGAGATGGACCACACTAGGACAAGAGATGGGCCAAGTAGTGTCAAATTTCACCAATACCTTCCATACCCTGCGCACCAAACTGGGTATCAAATACTCTGAGCGACATTTAGTTTTGAAATAACATGGGTGTTTGGCTCTAAAGATGTCCTAAAATCAACCTCTATGAATCAACCAAAGGTAGGCACTGGCATAATCATTTTACTTGTCACCCACGTAGGTTCTTACCTTCCGTTTTCAATACCGAGCCTCCAGAGATGCAACACCTGTAAAGGAACAACAATCGTAAAGGGAACGACAGTTGTTCTAGTCAAAGGAAGAGAAAGAGGAACAACAATCATCCTGTTCAAATGAACAACAAAAGGAACAACAATCATGACAAGGGAACGACAGTCGTTATATTGGGCCGAACTAATATTGAATTAATTGCATTGTAGTATTTTCCCAACTATCTAATTTTTCAACCCGTGGGTCATAAACTAACGAAGCACACACAAAGTATATGAAAGATTGAAGCAAGACTAATCTAATCTAATGTTTAAGATACAACTGGAATTGAATCATTGATCTAACACACAATTGAAATCGAATCATTAATCTAACACGCGACTTGGATATGAGTTAATCTAGTTGCATAAATGAAATTAATCTAGGAATGAGAAATTGTGTAAAGGAATTAATCTAGAAATGGAGAACTACATGAAGCAAAAGAAAGTACAACATGTGAAGAATTGAATGACACAACAACATATGTGAGCTCATGCCAATGAAGGAATCTTATATTAAAAATAACCAAATCAATCTTGATAACATAATAATGAAAGCATGAAAACCAAAACCATGAATCAAAGCTAAGAATCCCTTTCTCTTTCGAATCCTCATGACTACCATTAATGATTACTCTAATTCTCTACTTACAACTGATTGAATTCTAATTGAATAATCTAATTCCTCTTCTACTTTAATAATCTAATTGAATTCTCATGAAGAGAGAGCACTCTCATTTATACATGAGAGCCTTGAAGATAAGATAACCATCTCATTATTACAGATCCATTATTCTCTCAACCTATTTCCCATTATTACAAAATATAATCCCTTTAAATCCTCATACATATCTCTTGTATATCTTGGATAAGATATTCCAACCAAATGTCCATGATCTTCTCCTTGGAATGGGCTTGAATTATCTCCTCAAATATTGAAATTGTGGAGGAAGTATTTGAAAAGTCCTTTGAATTAATCCTTCTCATATTCCTACACATTACAATGTTCACACATATTTGAGATATATATGAAAACATGTTGATTTTCTAACATTTAATCACAAATTCCTTTTAAATACTAAAATGAATAAAGTGGAGAACAATAAGGTGAAACCCAAGTATATTTATGGAAATGATATCGTGAAAGGTTAATGGGGCGATGAAATGTGAAGATTGATGAAGGGAAAGGTGGATGAGAATAGGACATTTATGAGCCCCAACATACCCCCCAACCTAACATGTTGCATGTCCTCATGCAACCATGCATGGATCTTCTCAAGAAATTTTGGCATCTGAATGTTGGCTTTGAGTGATGATAATGAATGTTTTCTAGGATGGGATTTACATGAGTAACAACTGACAATTTCTTATGGTTGGTTCTTGTGTGACAACCATGAATATAAAGAATGTTGGTTCTTGTGTTAACAACATTCATTTCGTTACTTGTTCTCTTGTTGTTATGATAATAATTTGCCCATATTTTTACTGGAAAATGTATTCTATCAATGTGCATAAGGAAAACATCACTGAGTATAAGAAAGCCCTTTATTTTTTTTTGGATATTTGTAAATCATGCCAATATGTATACCAATGCTTATAAAGTAAAGTGCAACAGAGTATCGTTGGAAAAGAAATGTTGGAAAAGAAATGTTCATAACTGGTAAATGAAACGAAAAAATGGAATGATGGTCGTGGAAAAATTGAGTGATGATAGTGAATAAAGTCCCCTAACCCCCAACTTAACTTGTTGCATGTCCTCATGCAATGTGGCATAAGTCGTAGAAGTGAAAAAGAAAAGGGAACTTAATGAGGGAATGTTCCAAATTATTCATTACTAGCAGTTTGACAAATTACATGATTAAAGTGTAGAAAATAACATACCTCCACTTACCCAAAATGTTGATGAACTATGCAATAGGAATATGACTGATGTGACTGCTAGAGAATGGAAGATGTCATTGTTGTAGGATCATATGGAAAGTGATTGTTGTTGTAGATGCGACTGTTGTCAGATGGATCAGAGAATGTGAAGTGGAGGAAGCTAAAATGTTGTTGAATGCACCATGGAAAAGAGAAAGTATGAAAGTGGAATTGTGGTAGTCTCATATGGTGATAGTCATGCTGCGGTAACTATTGATAGAGTCATGAAAAGTGTATAGTCTTCACCCACTACGAAACCTGATGGTACAATTCTAAGCATGTGAATGGATGTGTCTGTGTCGAGCATGAAGAAAATTCATTGGATTACCGACCAATGATGAATGTTGTTAACCAATGCGAGGCAAATCATCATTAATGTCAATGAGTGCCAAGGTACCTGAGTACATATTATGAAGTGCGAATGAATGAGTTGATGTTGAGCCACTTGCAAGATTTGACGATCAAGGGACATTGATGTATTCCCATGATTGTCAGCGAGAGAACTTGCCATTAAGACATGCAATCCTCCAGGTACTAAAAAATGGACTCTAGTCTATATCCTAGATAAGGTGTTGAGGTCGATGATAAGGTGTTGAGGTCGATGGGGAAAGACTTGTTGAAAGGTGGGCCTTAAAGAATCCCACATCAGTCAACACGAGTTTGGATAAAAAGAGTGGTAGGACTATAAATGAAAAGATCCCAGTAGTAACAGTCTTTATGGCAAGGCAATGTAGTCAGGGAAAGGGAGATGGATAGTTTTATTGACAAGGAAAATTGAACTGAAAAAGATTAAAGAGATGTAATTGACTCAGAAAGATAGGCATGTGTGAAGTCATGACAGACAAGGAAATGAAAGATGGGCTTCAACACAGGGATGAATAATCTTCTTTAAAGGAGAACTGGAGGAAGACATTCATGGTGCAAATGGTTTTATGAACCGGTTTATGTGTAACTGCAAACACCATGATGTGTAAGACGAGAGTTAGCTACTTCAAGAAGTCAATAAGACATGTATGTTTCAAAAGTTTTTGTGATTTTTGAAAATCACTTTAGCAGCAAGATGCGATCGACCGCACGCCTGAAAAAAAACTTAGTACAAATCCTGCATGAAAACTTGTGATATGTTCGAAGAAAAACACAGTATGCGGAAAGAAGGACAAATGTGACAAAGTAAAAATAAAATGTGGTTTTATACCTCTTGTTGTGCGTGCGTATGTATCATCGTCGATTGCTTAGAGTAAAATCACAAAAACATGTGTGCACTATTGTTTTCAAGAATTTATAAAAATGTCCATTTGCAATGCTATTTATTTGTATTGTTTTACTTTTTATAATTTGTTTTTATTTCAAAATAGAACAAAAAAAAAAAATGAAATTTTTATTGCGCAATCAAACTTTCATATACCTGCACCATCAGGCCATCATGAATGTTGTCATTAGATAGGATAAGTTCGTGATTCAGGGTTTCGCATCATAGTCCATAGCGATCAATGCATGGGATCGATGAATGGAACATTGGTCATGCCTCTTACATATATGATCACCGACCTTGTCCTTCTCATCTTGTACTATCTCACATTCTACAATCATCATAAAAGAGTACCCACGCTTAGTAAGAATCTTTATCAATGAATCTGTCAGATCATGCCCAACGATTGGATATTTGAGAGATAGAATGCCATGCTTTGGATGAGCTTCCAACATATGCATCCTACTTCCCTATACCAACCAAGATGCCAGTGTGTCTTTGGTCTACCAATAATTCTAATCATACCCTTTGTCCAACCTTGGAAATGAAAAATAATCATCCTTGTTAAGAATTTCCATAGCCAAAATACTACATAAATCTATGAAAATATTGAAGGGAGAAAGGGATGACAATGTTCGAACCCAAGTCAGTGCAATTTCCACAGGAACTAAAATAAAGATAAAAAATGAACTTTTATTACTTGATCCTTTTTCAGGCTATCGACCGATGAATTTAAGTTGGTGATCTGCATGTTAAACGACTGAATCTGGGCTAGAGAAATAGGTGGAACATTGTCGACCGGGACTAGGTGACCTGTAGCTGTAGTTGTTGTGGCATAATATTTTTGATAGTCAATGTTGAATAAAAAAAAAAATCCAACCCAATATAAGAACAAAAACAGTTTTCATGTGACCCAAAACCTGAAATGAAACTGCTGAGAATCATCCAATGCAGAGATATTGGCTCAGATTGCAGAACACGGCTAGAATGCATGAAAGGAGTTATAAAAATAATTGCACTAGATGAGAATTTGTATTCTAATAAGTTATGCCCATTTATATAATAGTTTGCAAAAGGGCCAAATGCTAAAAGAGATGTAGCCTGTATAGGAGCAGTCTTTCTTAGAAGATCAAAAGAGCCAATTGAAATTTGTTGCAATGAAGTGCATAATACAACCACCACAGCACACACAAAATCCTTTGAGATCGACCTTCACATCTTGTGATAGTGTAGACACCAACACCAATAACCACAATAATCACAGTTATCTTGACCTCTCTGGTATAATTCTTGTTGTGAAGAATCCACTCCATCACACAAACCATGGGAATCATGCATCAACTTTGAAATCTGATAAAATCCAAATGAGTTTAACATGAGACTCGGGTTCATCCCCACAATAGACATATTGGCAAAAATAGAGAACCAGAGAAATTATCACAAGGGAACTTCCTTGTTTACAAGGTACCTAGTGGCATTTGACACAAATCCCACCATTGCAGTCAGAGTGAAGTGGAAAATAGTTAATGTTGTAGCAAAGAAAATTTACCATCAATGAATCTTTCTACCACTCTTTAAGTAGCCATCATAACTCTGAAAATCAAAGAATACTATTATCATGCTAGTGACAACAACACACATCCCTAGTTTGTACAAGACCAGTGCTCCCCGCAGTTAGTAGTGATATTATGAATGAATTTATCCATAGCTGAACTTCTGATGCCTCCACCACTAACAGGGATACTAATGCATTGTGGGTCCCTTTAAAGTAGTAATTGTGTGTTTCAGCATCTTGCAACTACTTCAGAACAGGGACATATAATGCATTTAGCCATGTCAAGTCATCCACATTTTGTACTTCTATAGCTGCCCCCTTGAAACGATTGATATCAAACCATGCTTGCATGGCTCCAAAATTCGCTCCATATGTGACTATGTGGAAGACAAGCAGCTTAGGATGATTAACATGGTAGGTTGTAGAGTTCACCACCACAGATGTTGTAAGCACATTATCTGAGAAGACACAAAAGTGACACAAGTTTATATCTGTGAGCCTTGGGGAATTTTTCTTCTCCTCCATATACTTCTGGAGCTTAAAATGCTTGATCCATTCCAATGTCAACGTTATACGCAAGTAGTAAAGGCTCCTAGGAGTTTCTTCTATAGCTAACTTTCCAACGTTGTGCTCTGTACATTGGTTGCATTTGCACGATATTCATATCTAAGCTTTTAGTTTCATGATCATAGTTGCGTTGTCATAATGGAATTCTTTTGCATGATAAATTAATCCTGCTAATTCTTGTATAGTAGCCTCTACCTCCTGCATTATAATCAGGCTTCCTCTTGTAGCTTCTTTAGATAGAAGTAATTGACAATCCCTAATATGGGAACTCAGTTCCCATGCAAAATTGCAAATTGTTGTTTCCCTTTGCAAGTACAACATATGCTTTAGCCAGTGTCATCTGATCTCCCAACTGCCTTGTAATAGAATTCTCACTTATCATCTCTTCTATGAAATTCAATCCTGCTATCACACTTTGTCTTTTGATTTCATCCTTCTCGTGATGGAAAACATCAGGACTTGACTGCCTCTCGTGACCAAAAATAAACACGAATAATATGAAGAAAAAGCCTCCAAGAGTTGCCCATCATGGCCGGATAGATAAAAATCAAACTTTCGTGGATGGATAATGATTGTATCCACCACAGTGCCAAGAAGAACATTGTCAGAGTTCGTCTACTGTTGTCTTTGACCAGGGAACAGTCTGGTGTGATGTCTCTTCTGAGTTATTATGAAGGAAACTGGAGGATTATAATTTTTGAACTGGGCTACTACTTCTTTCAAGGAAACTAATTCTTCATTGAGGACCTTATCGAATTGACTTTCACTAACACCATATCTAAAGAAGAGTATACTATCAGGTAACTTCTTGTTAGCATTGACATAATCATCCAATAATTCTTTCGACATTCCCTTGAATTTTTCAATGTGTTCCACCCTGTTCTTCTGGTAGTTGACTCTTGCATTATAGCGATTATAGTAGGGCCAGTTGATGCTTCCAACAACTGCATGCAATGGAGGGACTCGTCTCATCCTTGACGCGAGGGTGGTTGACATCGACAACAATGCATATAATGTGACCATTGCCAAGTCATGGTACATGGTGAGAAAGGCTATCAACAAGGGAAACATTGCTTCCACCTACTTTTGCATTCATTTTGAAGGACAAATTTGCCAAATACTGCAATGTTTGTTTTTCCAACCATGGATTAGAGCACTTGCTGACATGCTCAAACAGGAAGCATTAGGTGACCAATCCAATATCTGTTTTGGCAATGATCTTGAGAGTCTTGTAGCCCTTGTGCTTCTCCCCCATGGCGCATATCAGAATCTGTAACTCACCTTTTGCTTTTGTGTCCACATTCAACAGATTTCACTTAAGAGTTTAGTTATCATTGAATTTCGACATGGGATGATATTCCCAAAGAAGGGGAGTTGGATTCATGCTCATTCCAACCTCCTCACACCTTCTTATCATTCCATCCTTGAAGTTCTTATGCCAACGTTCCAAATATCTACTATTTATAGCATTGTTGAAGTATATTGTTATCACAGAAATTTCATCCGCAAATGGTTACAAGAATTCAGCATCGCCAAATAGTTATGAGGTCACCCATGGACCAATATTACCATAAAATCATTTCCAAAGGGTCAAAAACTATGCAACCAATGCTAAAATTAAAGGGCACTATGATGACACAGGGAGCGTGTGCACATGCGCGCAACAAAAATGTAGGAATCACGCACATGCACCCGATGCACGACTGTTGTCACAAAAATACACGCACTTGAGAAACGACGAGTTTATGAGAGTGGTCAGCCTCCCACCCACTTCTGGTTCAGCTTCCAAGTTGATTTGACACTCAAATCTGGACTGGATTCGACTGGGTGGTTGGTCAAGGATCTAGAAATTTCCTAATTAGCCTCTTTACACACTACAAACTGGTTGGACAATACCTCAAAGAAATACTATAAAAAGGCCATGGATGCACTTCATTTTTCAAGGAATTTCATAGCAAAGTTATGCTGCCACTACTCTCTTGAGGAATATCCTATTCTCATCAAGAGTATACTAGAATCATTGCATTGGGCAATCCATCTCACCTCTTGAGTGGATTTGTTTGGAATTCTTTCACCATTTTCATTTTCAAAGTTGTAAGAAGAGCTTATTTGTGGGGGTCCAAGAGGCCCCCCTTGGAGGAAGAAGGGACTCATAGTCCTCTTTCTTCTTGGTGTTTTCTTTCACTAATATCAACCTTACCATTGGTGACATGGGTCTTATTGTTTCTTTTGTCCTTATGTCCCTATGTTCATTAGTTTAGTTGTTGTTTTATTTCTTAGTTTAATTCTTAGTTGTTCTTTTATATTTCTTTCTCTAACCCTTTTCCTTACAGTTGTCCTGCTTAGCAAACACAACTAATCTTGCAAGCACCTCATTTTTCTCACTAAGGTGACAAAAGAGGTGCAACAGATTGGTGACTCCAATGGGGAAAGGTATCAATTTCCTACCCCATTTGGGTTTTTCTAGCTCTTCTTTTGGTTTATTTAACTTGCAAGTGCATTAACCGGCCCAAGCCGACCTGGTAAACATCCAATTCCAAGTTGAATTGGGAGAGTTCCATTCGGAATTTTCATTCACGGCCGTGTGTCACCTATGCATGGGTTTTTGGGCCCACAGACGTGCATCATGCACACATGCACCTAAGTCACATTTTTGTTCTGTGCACCTGCACCCAAGAGTTCATTTCGATCTGTGCACATGCACTATGTGCGCCTCTGTCTCAACTGAAACCCAAGCACCTATGCAAAAATTACACATTGTAAGGTTTTTTGTGAGTTGGGGAACACCCTTAGCCTCCTGGGAAGTGATTTCATGCATGTTTTAAGCTACACCACACTTAGTCCCCTCTTCATATAAAGGGATTAGTCAAAACACATAGGCACTTAGGGGGTTAAAATAATTATTTGCTCTTTTTCTTTCATTTTTCGCTACATGGATGGCTTGTTTTGACTAAAAATATAAGTTTAAAATCATTTATAAACACATCTAACTTTCATTGGGACTAGAAGTTGGATAACAATCACTTAGTATGATCTTCTCTCGCACCTCCAAGCAACCTTGAGAATCAGAAAAAGATTGTGGGACAATTTCGTCTCCCTTAAGAAGATTAAAACCTTTAGGAGAGGACACCAACCCTTCTTGGGACTCCTCTTAGTTTATTTTTTCAAACACATATTAAGATTGTAATGGGCCCATACATGCCCACATGCTACAAAGATAGGATAGTGTTGAAATTGACTTTCTTAGATCAAATCACTAGGGAAGTTTAAAGGTTTTGTAATGGGGCCACACATGCCCACATGATCACAATCTAGGATAATTTCAAAGATTTTCTTAGATTAAATCACAATAGGGAGTTAAAGGAATAGTAACGGACCCACATGTCCACATGCTAGATTCCTAGGGAATTTTGAATTACGCAAGGTTGTACCAAAGGAATTTAGTTAATTAGGTAATCAACACTTATAAGGACCAAGCAAAGTCCACATGCAACAAGGTGACACCTAATTCATTAAAACATTGGCACACTTTCACTCATTCACACACAAAAGTCACTTATCACTCACATAGTTTTCTTCTCAAAATGTGGTGGTCAAAGTAAGTTTCCTCCAAAGGCATTCCGAAACACCCCACCCTTTTCTTGACGAAACTATCCACTCCCATTTAATTTCAATGAGGTTGGTTCACACCCCCAATCTCTCAAACAAACCACATCTAAATTTTTTCTAAAAACTCACTAAGTTTTACTCCAGAGGAGGTGCCAAAAGAATTTTTTTAGTCTAGATAGGATTTTGGGGATAGGCATCCAAATAAATCCCCGTTATCTGGTTCTTTCATTATCAGAACAATAGAAGTTGTCAAATAGGGAACTAAAAGTCCTCCAAGTCAAGTGTTCCTAACACCATAAGGCAGGGAGATACCTATGAAGGGTCGAAGGCCGAGGTCCAGTTGTTCCATGCATCCCCCCTTGAGGCACCCACCTCTTGGATGGGATCTAACCCGTGACCCATTTCTTAGACCAAAAATCTAAATGTCGCACTTTGACCGAGGTACCTAGTGACCAAATTGTAGGACATCTACCCAGGTGGCAATTGTGGGATGCAATTGCACCTTGATCTGATTTTGTGTGGCTATTGGGAAATATCGCCAGCTCTTTCAGGATATGCCCCCTTTACCCCTCATTATAACTGATTATTTCATCCTTCACTAGTTTCTCTTCCGGTGACTTCAGACCCCACTGTTGAGTACTATTGAAAGGTCCAGTGCTATTTTGAGAGGAAGGATGTTACGTCTTTTAGGACACAAGCATTTGTTTTCTTTTTTCCCCCACGCGGAAAAAACCCACTTATCCACATATATGTTTCTTTTACTTTATGTATGAAGCACTTTTGATTATATGTTGATTTAGTTATATATTGTGTAAAGTCCAAAAAATTACAGCAAAGGCTCTTGCTTCTTTATTACTCTCACCACCATTTGCACACATTCACTCAGCTAGTCAAAAATCATAGGGGACCCACAGAACCCCCATCATTACAGATGCTTGCTAAATATCCCTCCTATCTTAGAGGGAGTACATGGTCTTGACCACTCATCGACACCACCTTCTCATACTCCAGTGAGTGCCACTGTCTTAGGATCAACTTTGCTTGGTTCCACATTACTTGGGTCAATTTCCCAATGTCCTCCTTCCACTCGCTCTCATTTACATGGAAACAGGGGGCCAACTTCCTCTCAAGGGGGAAGTACTAACCCACCTAGCCCCCCTCAAGGGTCAGGTTCACTGAACACTCACACCATGGCTGGAGTTAATCCTCAACCAACACTCTTGATGCCATATTTGGCCTCTCTTAACATACCATATTTAAGCAAACTCACCAATGATCCTATATTGCATGACCCCACATGGCCTGCAATGCCCACCAAACTACCTTCAGACATCCCCAAGATTGAAGGAAAGGCATGGGATGACCCTACCAATCATGTCATGACTTTCCACCTATGGTGCTCTTCCAACAACATCATGGATGATTCCA
>CBVK0100728014.1:0-15733 GCA_900067695.1 Picea abies
AATGCTGACACGTGGCATAATCTGGTTGGTTGGTAAGGGTGCCACGTGGCCCAATCATGGGCTGCCACGTGGCACCCCATCATTGGTTTAAAATTTCTTTGTAAAATTGGTTTGATCGTCACCGGGGAGGTTCGAACCCGGGTCCTCCAGGCAGGGCAACGGACCATGAAAGTTGGGCTAGACACGGTGTCGGCCGGTAGAACTTGTTATGGAGTCGGCAATATAAATATTTGAATTGAATGGGTGTTTTGACCACCGGGAAAAATGGTCAGGGCATAGCCCCAGCCCTCGGTGCCAACACACATACACCGTTACCATATGACCGTTCAACATATATTTTGGCGGGCGGTTAAAACAAACGGCGGGTAAGTTGTAACCACCCGGTCACGTGCACTCCGCCATACGACCCGGAGCTGATTCATTTGTGCGCAGTTATAACAACTAGCCCACGGTTATAGCGCTATTCCATTTGTTTGGGAGCCAGAACCTTGGGGTAGGTGCACCCTAAGGGCGTGGGCCTATGATACACCATACGACCAGGGTTAATGCCGAAGAAGGGGGGGCCAGCACACAGCCCTTTGGGCTGGCGCTCGGCCACATGGCCCCATGCGACCGGAAATAAAGGGGGTGCGTGCAATGGAGGGGGCTTATGCCCGATTTTCATTAAAAAGTGGGTTTTTAAAACAGAATTGGGTTTTTTATTAATAATTATGCCTATTATTAGTGGATTTTCTCCATTTTTGGGGGATATTGGCGGGTTTGTTGTAATATTTGGCTCGTGGGCCTATGGATGGGCCACACGACCCGGGGCTCTACCACCGAAAGCGCGCGGATATTTAAACAGTTAGCCCATGACCCGGAGCCAGCGCCAATGTGCAGGGGCCAATGCGCGAGAGCGTGGCCACATGGGGCACCATACGACCACAGAAAGGGGTGCACATATGGACAAAAGGGGCTATGCCCAATCATATAGTGCAAAGTGGGTTTTTGTTAAAAGAATTGGTTTTTTTTTAATTTATTAATGCCTATTATTAGCAGATTTACTCCATTTTGGGGGGATATTGGGCATTTTTGGAGGCCAGATTCTTGGAGGAAGTTGGGGATGTGAAACCAACTCCATTGCTATATAAACCAGGCCTGTTTGAGGCCAATAAACAGTCATTCAGAGCAGAGTTATGCTGAAGGAAAGCCAAGCCAAAGTCAGTTTGATGCAGGGGAGCCTTTGAGGTGGAGACGTTGTCGGATCGTTTATGGGAGCTTGGAGCATCAGTTTTGCATGCCGTTTCTTTTGCAGGGTTCTTGAGATCTGGGACAACAAGACCAGATCAGTCTTGTAGCCATTTGGCATTGTTGAGATGTAATTTTGAGCACTTGAGCAAAAATAAAGAAGCCTCCCCCACAAGGAAAAAGGCCCGGAGACGTAGGCAAACATTGTGCCGAACTCCATTATCAACCTGCGTTCTTATGGTTTGTTGTCATTTATTCATTTTAGGTCTGCACATGTGTATTTGACTATTATAATCCTCTTCTTTCCTCATTCTTTCATTATATTCTCAAATGGTTAATTCATACATGCAAGTTTAAAACTCAACCATAATCATTTAAAAGATCCAACGGATCAACATGAGATGGTTGTAGAATGGAAATTCAATCATACTTTGCTTCAATATAAGCTAATATTGTGAAAGCACATCAAACATATTAGCTCATTTGCAGTCATATTTCTGATGTTATCGTTGCTAATGTTTTCAATATGGATGGTAGTGGCTCCAGTAACTTGATGTGAAAGAGTACAAGTGGATAAAAATATGCTCTCAGTCATCATGGTTGTTTTTCAATTGATTATGATGCGTCGGATGCACAAGACAGAGTTTAAAGACAAAGGACAAGTGGGGTGGCCTATCCCGCACTTAATGATTGGTTAATACCATATTGGAGGACCAAAAGGTCTTAGTGGGGAGGCATGATCCAAAATGGATCTAGGAAGGCCTAACAAATAAATTTCTCAGAATAAGATGAAACCAACGCCATTTCGTTTGTCTCGTCACGTTGATTCCATCCATATAATTTTTTCTGCAAACAGACACCGTATGCGAAAGTTATCGCGTTCTGATCGATTTCCCAAACAGGAAAAAGTCAAACTGGTCAAAGTCAATAGGTCGTACTGCTGAAATCAATAGTAAGACAAGTGATGTCATGATGACGTCAGCAGGGACACGTGGCAACACGAGGAGGTGACATGTGTCACTTAGTTTTGAAATTTTCGGGCTAAGTTGGACTAGTATGGAATTGACACGTGGTAGTGTACGAACATGGCATGTGAAAGTCTGTACGTGACGTGGCCCAATGACAGACTGACACGTGGTAGTACGGATGACAGGTGGCTGTACGCATGCTAACGTGGAAGGGTGACTGGGTAGTATGGATGCTGACGTGGTAGGTGACTAAGTAGGTGACTTGGTAGTATGGATGATGACATGGCACAACACTTGGTTGTATGGAAGTGATGTGGTAGTTGACCATGCATGTTGATTGGGTTGTTAACTGTGTGTTGATTGTACAATACGGGCCAATCATAGGGTGACGCGTGGCCCAATTAGAGGGCGCCACATGGCACCTCGGATTTTTCCAATGTTGGCTACGCAAAAAAATTGGTTGCGACTCCATCGGGCTCGAACCCCCAACCTCCGGCATGAGAAATGGTCTAAGCCCATGCGCTAGCCACAAGGGCGTGGTTGGTGTTTGTTCAAACCAACGACTGAATTTAGATTTAAAGCGCTATGTGGCAGTTTTTTTTGGGCTAATCCCTAGTCGGTGGGGGCCAACACAGGGTCCTATGGCACTCCACGTGACTAGAGCTACATATTAGGAGCCAAAGGCGGGGTGCGAGGGTTAAGGCCAAGCCACATGGCCCTGCATGCGACCAGAATGGGGGATAAGGACTAGGGGCTTATCCATTGAATAGGAGTGTGACCCATCCCTTCGCCATATGGCGCGCTCCATTTGACAAGGAGCCTGAAGAAAGGGGGTTGAGGCCACATTATTTGAAATTTTGGATTTTAAACTTTATATTAAATATTTTTGTGGATTTTTATGCTGATTTTGGAGGATTTTAGCCATTTTGGGGGGAACTGAAGCTCGATTTGAGGCTAGATCTTGGGAGGAAGTTAGGAGGAGGATACCAACTCAAATCCTATATAAATCAAATGTTTTTGATAGACCAAGAGGTTCATATTGGAAGAATGATGATGAGTTTATGAAGCTTGAAGCCATTTTTATGCAGGGAAGCCATTAAGGAAGCAAACTTTGCAGGCCAATTCCGAGAGCTACTTTCAACCTTTTTCAGTGTCGTTAGTTGTGTTGGATTCTTGAGGTTGAGCAGAACACAACCATACTAGTTTGCAATCCTTTTGACACTTTTCTGATGTACTTTTAAAGCATTGAAGAGAAATAAGAAAGCCTCATCCACTGAGAGAAAGGCCCGAAAACGTAAGCAATCTTGCCAAACTCTGTTAACAAATTTGTTTTTCTTTGTGCTTATATTCTGATCTGCATTTCCTTATGATGGCTGCTATAATATCTCATTAAGTTCTTCTTCTTTCCTTAATTCTTAATTGGTAATTGAACACATGCTTAAAACTTAGCCAAGTCTTTAAAGATCAATTTCAGATCATGTGGCCCCTTCATACCATGCAATTAAAAGTTTTACCATTGTCATGCAAGTGAATTATAGTGATTTTTTTTATTTTGAAGGTTCAAAAGGGGAGTTCAAACATGGATTTCCATTCACTTATTAAAGAGTCAAACTTATTAGAAATTGGAAAATTCACACTGCAAATTATCCTTCATTTGGGGATTTGGGGAAATTGCCCTAGATTGAATTGTTGTGTGTATACTAAATTGAAACCATGAAATCGACAACCATGAATTGTTGATAGATAATGGTGGTTGTACATAATGATATATAATTGAAGAAATTTCACTACAATTGATAATTCCCTGGAATCCCAATAGTGATATTTCTTGGGCATCCTATATTGGAGCCTTGGAGGCAAGTGGGATAGCTCGAGAAACTATTGAGCAAAGAAGGGCATCTCATTCTTTGAATTGTGCAACTTGATGGGGAAGAGGGCTATGGATTGAAAATTGTTGTAGGTGTAACTAATGGCCATGAACCTATGAATTGGGCCATTAAAAGAGAAACTAAGTCCAACCATAGGAAGAGTGTGCCCCTTGTGGATTCATAGCCTTAGCTTGGGGGTGGCCTTTGTTGCAAAGAGCACTGATGCAACATGGAGCCTATGGTTGGGTGGAACATCTCTCTTCTACAACCAATTGGTGAGCAATTATAGACAAATAAGTGTTCTTAATTGTATCTATGAATTGTGTTGAACTAATAATAAATTGTTATGGTTATGTCATAGTTGAAATTAATTTCCATATTGTTCTTCTAACTACATGTGTTAGCTTGTATTTATGATTTATGGTTTCATGAATAATGGAATGACTACATTTAGGTTTCACAAATATGTAGTGTCATGCTTGCTAATAATAAATAGTAATAACAAAACAATTGAGTTGGGTTCCTTAGTATATTTGCATGAATTTGGATGGTTAACGTAATGGTGGTGTTCAGACATGATACAAATTCATGCAAATTTACTCACTAATACCACATACTCAAAGTGTAGAGAAGGTATTGGGTATGTTACAAAATGGTATTAGAGAAACAAATTTAGAATGAAAATTTGTGGCTTCAACAATACCCATATCCTTAAGGGAGTACATGTATACCAAGCCAATAAAGACTAGAATAAGAAGATAGATCTTATTAGTTATGAGTTGAGAGATTTACAATTTTGCATTTTGGACTTTCAACTATGACCATCCTTTATTATTTTTGTATTACACAAGTGTCAAATACACAATAACATTTTGTATTGTTTTAACTCTCATTTTCTTGATGAAATGTCTTCTTATTCCCTCCTTTTCATTAATTGACATTTTCTCCATTAACTCTCTTTAAACATTATTAATTTTGTTAACTTTTATGTAATATTACTTCTTAGAATTAAAATCAAACCCAAATATATATAACATAATTTTCGGTTACTTTTTAGAATCAAAATCAAACCCTTTCAAATATATATAAGAAGCATAGCTTGTTATATAACATATTTTTTTTTCTATATCCTAAAATTTTTCAAATAATAATAAAACAAAAAACTATAAATAAAATGTAAATTCAACATTTAAAAAACATTTTACCCTATGAATGGTTACAATGGTTAGAAATTACCTCAAGGTTGAAAATACATAGTTAATCAAACAAAACGAAATTCAACACTTAAAGAAAAGTATACACTATGGATGGTGACATTGGTTAGAAAATCACCTTTTAGAGAATCACCTTAGGGTTGAAAATACATAGTTAAGTTTCATGTTTAGCTTCCCTTTTAACATTTAAGATGTCACTTATAAACAGACGGAACGTAAGGTGAAGTACTTAGAGGACCAAAAAGTGCCCCTGGAGATCCAAATGACCAACAGAAAATATGAATCCACACCAGAGCAGCACCACCAAAATAAATAAAAGGATTTTAAATGTTACAAAATCTATATGAATCCACACCAAAAGGCTTTTAAATGTTACAAAATAACAACAATGATGATGGAGGAGGAGGAATGAAGATGACGACAGAAAGAAAGAATAACGTGCTGGTGGTGCTCAGACATGATACAAGAGAATAGCTGTAGGTCTCCACAGAATTCCTTTGCACATAAGAAGATAGAGATTTTGATTTACACTACATGTAATATAAGATACCGCCGTTGTACAAATCAAATACCGCCGGTATATAATATAAGATACCGCCGTTGTAGAGATAGAAATTTTGATTTACACTACAAATAAAGGAAGATTTCTCTCTGACATGAAAATTTATCTCTTCCTTCTTCCTTGATTTTCATTTTTGAATTCATAACTCGAATCTTTCATGCAAAGCAATTGATAAAAATAGGATTTATAAATTTACCACCCATTTATAGAGTCCAAGAACTGATTGAAACAATTCCCGAGAAATTCCTGGTGCAGGCTTTGAGGTTCTACCATTGCATTTGGTTTTAGGGTTTCCTCGCATCTGATGCCCTGAAAATTCAGTAGTGAATTGGTTGTATGACCTTCATTGCATTCATCAAAGATGGTAGATAGCAAATGTGTCTGATCTGCAGATATAGGAGAGCCCAGTAGTGAATTGGTTGTATGACCTTCATTGGATTTATCAAAGATGGTAGATAGGAAATATGCCTGATCTGCAGATATAGGAGAGCCCAGATATCCCTTGCTATAATCAATGCCTTGAGCTGATAGCAAAGAACTCTGATGGTCTAATAACGCCGTTGATGAATCTGATCCGTTGCCAATATACAGATGCTGTGAAGCTGTTAAATCTCCTGGCAAAGAAGCCTCTGGATGACTTGTAAATGAAAGGATATGAGGAGAAGCTCCGAACATAGTTTCTTCCACCCCACACATCTGATTTAATTGATTTAAAGCATCCATTTCATTGTATATAAACTTCCCTGCAAAGACATCACTCATGTCCAAGCACCGATCATAATTTACAGTATGCTCAGTATACGGTGATTGCAGATTATCATATACTATAAAATCTGCTGCATTGAAAACGTTGCTGGTTACAAGATCCTCTGCCGCAGAATACATATGTTTCTCAGTCATGCAATCCATCTTCACGTCTGCATATTCTGTATTGAAGATCTCTCTTTTCGGCACATCTCTGGCATTTGCATGCTGAAATACATTCTGTCTCAGATCCGAGTAAGAAACAGCATTGCGAGGATAATCTGTTTTATTCACAACGGCTTTGCAGCGAAGTTTCTTGCTCAAACGAGTATTCCAGTAGTTCTTTAGTTCTTTATTTCATTATCAGTTCTGCCAGGCACTCTTCCTGCAATCAACGACCATCTGCAAAACAAACAATATCACATTATACTCAGCTATACTGATATGATCCAAGGAACCCATTATAAACAAAGATGTGTAAAGGCTCCTACCTATTGCCAAGAAGCTTATGCAATCTGATTATGAGATCTTCTTCTTCTTTCGATATGTTCCCACGCTTTACATTCGGACGCAGGTAGTTCATCCACCTCAATCTACAACCCTTCCCACAACGTTGCAAACCTAAACAAAGCACAGTGCATTCGTTTCAATAAAGAGCTTCTGAACGGTCTCACATAGTTGGACATGAAAGTTTCTTGTAACCTAATTACCAGGCATTCATTCACTTCACAGAAAACAAAAAGAAATACCTGCTTTCTTTGGTAAAGTTCGCCACTGTCCTTCGCCGTGGGTTTGGATATATTTTGTCAATAACAAGTCTTCTTCAGGTGTCCATGGACCTTTCGTCTGCCCCATCTTGTTGTTGCAGTAATTACAGACGGGGAACAGTAACTCTGGAGCAGATTGCTTCCTATTTCGGTCTACTCTAGCCAATTTAATACTTACCCAATGAAGCAGAGTCCTCTTTAGTGCATATTCCGTAGACAGACTCTTCTATTTATTGCTTGTTCCAGGTCCTGGATAGCCTGCTTAGATTCTATATATTGTTGAGATGACTCGTCCATGAACTAAGGCTGCCCTTGAAGCTGTGTATTTAAGTTTCAGGTGAAGTACGATGTCAGCACAAGTCGCATATCCAGGTTGGTATACGTACCCTACTACTACCAGACATCCTGCTTAGGTCAGTAGCTCTCAGAAATTTTATCCACTGTTGGCACCCAGCAAAAATTTATTTCAAGAGCGAAATGATAGCAATATCGAATGATCGAAACCTGATAAGATAGATTGCTTCTTCCAAGCTTACAGCGGCATCTTTGACTGTATAGTTCTGTTGGAACTTGGGAGTCGGGCTCGGGCTCGGGCTCTGGCTCGGGCTCGAGCTCCCTCGAACGACAATCCGACTCTGTGGGGGAAGGTAGCTCCTGGCTCGGGCTCGAGCTCCCTCGAACGACAATCCGACTCTGTGGTGGAAGGTAGCTCCATGCCTCGGAGAAATATCCGAAGCTCTGAGAAGGTAGTGTAGCTGCAGCTTTTTCAAATCCCATAACCGAGAGTGTCAGGCCGCATACATTCCTATTATGTAGTGTTTCTTCTTCCTCTGATTGATGTCATTGTAAATCGCGCCCTCCATAAATTTTGCCAGCTGAAGAGACGCTTTCAACTGTCAGCGCCTTTTTTCTTTTCCATTTCCAACCATTCAAAGGAAAGGAGAGGAGTTCCATTTCCAACCATTCAAAGGAAAAGAGAGGAGAGGAAAGGCCGTTCAAGTGATAGTTGGATCGTTTGTTGGGTATAAGCTCTGCCATTCTAATCACTTTCTTTGCTTTTAAAGTTTATATAATTATGAAGAGCCTTTTCAATTTCAATCCAGTGATGCAGTGAGTTCAGTCATCGCTTTTCCATGGGTCTGCTGGATTATAGCATGTACGTGTTCTTTCAGGATACGAAGCTATTATCTAATTTAATAAATAGATTGTCTTAAATCTTCACATTTAATAGTGTCAGCACCAACCCACAATTAAAGCTGCCGCATATCCAGCTACCCTGCTACCCCTCCCTATATTGACTGAGTTTGCAGGCCCCTCCCCTGCACACAATCATGAGAAAGGAGAACAAAAATGTCACTGGCTACAATAAGCATCACGCATATATACCCCATATTTTTCTTGATAAATTTGGAATTCATTGCTTCCTCAAACGGATTTGTTTTTAAACAAATTCCGTCAGATTTTTTTTAATTGATGGTGGGAATTATAAACTCTAATGGCTTAAATTAGAGTATAGTCCAATTCAACTGTGAAATTTGCAAAATTTAAAAATTTCAAATCAAAATAACAATTTTTCATAACCAAATTTGATCGAATTCCTAGCTAAAGAAAAATATTTGCTATAAAATAAACTATTCCCCAAACACCCTCGTTATAACGTAGAAGAAAATACAAATAACCACTATTATCAACGACCTCTCTATGTTTTAAATAAAAGACATTCTCATTTAAGGCAAAAAAAAATAAAAAATATCAATAACCATGATAAAATAATATACTTAAGTCTAAGTATTTATTTATAAAATAAAATTATAAAAAAAACAATATTAGTATTTATTTATAAAATAAAATTATAAAAAGAACAATATTTATAATAGATAATATTATATTTATATGTAATAAAAATATATTGTATAAAGATATACGAAACATATTAATTAGATATAAATAAAAATATAGTATTTACATATAAATATTATTACGATGTTAGTCCTATACTTAATTTTTTTATGCTTGGTGTTGGTCATGGATTTGACTTTCTTGATTTCATAGGGTGAGGCTCCATAATCAGTGTTGAAATGATTTTCTAGGGTGAGGCCCCATAATCGGTGCTGAAATGTGGGGAAGTATATATATATATATATATATCAAAATTATGAATACATTAATCATCCAAAAGCCACTTATCCTTCTGTAAAAAATGACCGGCTATTACCCATAAACATAGAGAAAATTGAGGTATCTCTTACATATGGATATGCATGCACTTGGGCACTATAGATTTCAGATGGAAAGGACTACGATTTCCACATGCTCACTCTGACTAGGACTGTGGGGGACTGCATGGCAAGGTTGGCTTAGGCAATGGATGCTCCTATCCTCATGGATTTTTTAGATGATGGGTTGTCAGAAGAGCATATTTTTTGTACACCTCCTAGAGTTGCATCATCGATGGAGTAAATATCGAAATCGTTGGATGGTGAGGAGGTTTCGTCTGAGGTCAAAAGGAGGGATGATAGGGCCCAAGGGGATTGGTCTACAGGTTCAAGGAAGGCTACCTCAATGGAAACTCATGTGCCTTCAGATAAGATCTCAAGCGACGGGGAGGTTGGGTATGTGTTTGATCCATTGGAATTTCCTTTTTCGCCCAAGTGGTCGTCGAGACAATCAATAGTGTTGGGTCATGCATAACCATGTTAGAGGCCTTTGTTCCCCACACATGGGCACTTTTCTACAATAGAGGCAAGAAGTTATGGTTCATTCAAGAGACTTGATGCTCCCACTATGACTATTGATCGAGAGAAAATTGATTTGGGGCTCGGGAAGATAACTGAGCACAAGGAAGAAGGGTTGTGCGATGGGTTCGTGAGTGCCCAAGTTACGATTGTAGAGTTGCAGGGTGGTAGAATTTTGAATCATGTGGTAAATAAGAGAAAACGTAAGAGAAATATCATAAAATCTTGGGGTGGTGGGGCTTCTCTGACTGTAGGCGAAGGTGTTCGATTAGAACAAATTAGGTGTAGCACCTCTCTATGGGATGCTATGAAATAAATTTTGTTAACTTATACACACAAGCATCAAAAGATTTGAAGTAACACTTTTTTACTCTTTAAATGGAATAGCAGAAACATACCAAATACATATTAGGAAAAATACATCTTCCTTTGATATGTTGAAGCTAATCATTTGCAATGTAGTCCTATCGGTAGTAGAAATATGCTTCCAAGCATTTTTTTCCCAATTATTTTCCCACTTGCCCAAAGTAGAACAACGAAATTATCCTCCCATCCAACTAGGAGTCTAACCGACTTCCTAGATCCAAGAAACCTTTCTGTCTCTTGGCCCTCCATGTCCGTGACTCCAAGAGCAATAATGCACATATATGTTCTAACCAACATTGTCATAAGAAATAATTCTTTCAAGAATAATCCAACCTCTCAACTTCCTCCCCTCATCAACACATCATCTTCCTATTTATCAAGTTTTCATGCCCCTTCACCAAGTCTCCTCAACGACCCTCGTTAATAGCCATCGACCTCCCTTTTCTATATATTTTTGGAAAAGTTAAAATAAAACTAAAAACATAAATGAATTGTGTAAAATAACAATAAATAAAATGCAAAGTCTTTCTTTTCATGTTAGCTTATAAATGGAATTTGACAATTTTCCCCAAAATGTACATGACAACTCACCATACACATTTAATTCATCATACCAACCATCAATCAAAGTCAAAGAAGGTATTTGATGCCACTAGATATTTTTGTATGCAATATAAGTTACATAGTCATTAAACCATTCAATTAAATACTTAATAATCTAGTTTAATAATTAATACATTAAAATTAATTGTACTAGTGTACATCTATAGGGTATGTGTGTGTAGCTAGCGAACACATAGACCATGCATGTGCTAAAGATAAACAATCATTGTCTCTCACTACTACATATGGTGTTGAAGTCCGACGAGGTGTTTTGCTGTTACAGACAAAGTCCACCTTACCGTGAGACGTTACTCACTAATTCTAAAAAATTTGATATATTTTTTCTTGGTTCCTCGATGTTCGTCAGACCTATGATGTAGTTCAGTGTTTGTCGAATGTTCATCTCATATTCGACGGTTTTCAAGACCAACGATTCTGCAATGCTAACATCACCATCGTGACCCACCATTGCCCTGTGCCCTGCCACTGTGGCACCTACGTGGAACTGCCATGTTAGAAAAGATTTGTCTCATGGGTGCATTTGGCACCTAATTGGGCCTTAATTATGCCAGCTAGGGGGATAAAAATTCCCATCACGAGCTTATTATGTGTGTTTTTCCTTGATCGATATGTCAATTATGCCTACTACAAGGGCTAAACAATGTCCTATGTGCCCTCTCTGTCTTGAGACGTCAATTAAACGTGAATGGAAAAGAGATGATTAGAAAGTACAAGGATTAATGGATGAATATAGTACATATTATACGTTTTCATGATGTGGGTAGGCTAGACAATACCTAACCCAGATCAATTGTGTCGCTAGAGAGGCTATGAACGAATTTCAAGTCAGATGTTAGTTAATGTGACTAGTAAAGTTATATGATGGTTGGTCCTGACTGGTACTGCCATGTCCCACAATTACCCTTTTATATAACGAAGGGACAGTAGTCCATGGCATTATAAGTATCTTGTTGAGTGGTTAAGTCTATATAATCTGAGAGCCCCAGTGGTTTTTTAGGACGTTGAATCCATTTATGCATTGAGAAATGCAAGTTAAACAACATAAAATTGTGATTTTCCCTAGATTCAAATCACCAGATTCAGGTGAAAAATGTCAATTAAACGTAGAACGTTTAGACTAAGCCACCATGGGGGAAACTTGGGAATGATTTAGGTGATCGACTCCAAGGTCACAGTACTGCACTTGTATGTGGATGGTGCCACTAGTCAAGAAGAAGCATTATGCATCAACGTTGACAGTCCAGGAGGCCCCAAGACATAGAAAGGGGGAGTCTCCAACAACAATGGGAGGATGAAAAGAAATTGAGTACATCCTGAGGGGAGGAATCAATGATTCCAACAATTTCAAGGGAATGCGATAATACAAGGAGACGAGGGAAAAAGTAGTTCACCAAAAGGAATATGTTCGATTGATCAGGCCAAATGGGCATTGAAGGTGTTTGACTCAGGTATAGGATACCACGATAGATTCTTAGCAACAAGACCATAAAAATTATTAAACATATACCTTGTTTGTATCAATGATGTCCATCCCCACCATTTCTTCTACCTCAAGCTCATCCCCAATACTCCCCCTTCTCTTTTCCCGCCTAGTGGTGCACCCTCCATATCCATACCGCATTTTGTATCTTCCATTAGACCCTTCGGTGCACTATGGATTTTGGAACACATTCGCACTGCAAGATGCTTTAGTACCACCCCATAGTGTGAAGATGGTGACTAGATAAAACACTCTTCTAAGTATCGATTGCATCAGATGACTGGTTACAACAAGGAAGAGTGTGCCTCAAGTACTAAGTATAGCCTCAAAGCTGTAACAACTAGCTCGAGGACCTATGAATACATGTAAATTTAGTTATGAACCACTTATGTAAGCGACCTATGGGTCATGGTGGTCCCCATGGGGAACATAATATATAAGGTTGTAAATAAAGAGATAACAAAGGAGAGGCTTATTAGATATTCCTCAAGAGGAATTTTCGGAGAGGAGAAAGTTATAGAATATGTAATACAATTTGCCTAGTTTTGTAATGGAGATCGTATCTGTGATGTTTGTCATGTAAAGATCCTTCTATATTTATGAGGAATTAATGGAAGATAAGTAATGTTTTTGACTCATACTTGTTTTATATCTGATGCTTGTTGTGATCTTTAGTGATTATCTATAATATTTAAGTGATCTTTAATTCATATTTTTAATAATGTCTGAATATACCTACAAGAAATTATATGTCAGGTTTTTTTTATGAGACAAAAAACATTCTATTGATATTTCTAGTGGAAATGAAATACACATTGACGAGATCCCTTCTACTTTTAACGTTAGCATCCATTTCCTTTACAGACTACCTCTATCAGATAAGACTATAGCCTATCCTTATGAATTTGATTCTTACAATCACCCATATACAAGTCACTCTTTAAAAAAATAGTTCCACAACTTCATATTGATGCCAAGACAAAACCATGAGACAAACTCTCTCTAACTTTACATAAATAAAAATTAAAACCAGACCAAAAATCCATTCATAAAAATATGTAGGAGTATGGTCCTTAATCTCATGAACAAGAAAAAAAACTTCCTCCAAAATGAGTGCTTCCTTTGATAACTGATAAGCTTTGTTGTTGAATTCTTAGTAGACATGAGCAAATGACATTTTTTCAAAAACTATTTTCTTTTCCATAATCCTATTGAAAATAGGACCCAAACGCAAGTTAGAAATGTTACTTTTACCATTTTCTTAGTCCATCATAAGTTTAGATTTACCAAATACTTGTTGCCTCTTAACCTACCTATCCACTACAACCTTAATTAGGATCTAGAGGGCATAGAGTTCCGCTCTATTATTTGTGACCAAACTTGTACTATACCTTAGATTTGAGTTGTGCAAGTTGAAGGGGATGCGATTTATCATAGTAGATATGTTCATGTTTTTTATTTTACAATTGCAGGTTTAAAAAGGGTGGTTGTGCAAAAGAGACAAATTTTTCCTTGTAATTTGCAAGGTCTAAACTGCACTAAGTGACAAATGAAAATGCACACTCAAGCTTTCATGTAGCTCCAATTCTTTTTTTATAAGTCTTAAGATGGAGTTACATAAATGGTAAATTTACCTATGCATCTAAAGTTCAATTGAAGAACATGAGAGGTTCTTTCTACATGCACCTAAAATCGAGATTTCATGTAAATTTGAATGCAAAATTGCCTCAACCTCAAATGCACGCCCTAGTCTCAATTTTGACCCAAATTTAGTTGTTCAACTTGCATATGTTGTATTTTGTGATTTTACACCTGTCTATAACATCGCATTGGAAATTTAAAAAAGAACTACCTCATGTGCATAAAGACTAAAAATTGCCTTCTAAAACCAAAGAGCCAAATTCTTAATGTTAGCTATAAAAAACTGCAAGGTCTAAACTGTACACTTCAAAAAGGATGATTTATGTGCACAAAGATTCATGGAATATTGATGAATTAGAGGATGGTGGGTTATGAGAGAAACCAAGGTCAATTTTTCATTAAGATTTATAAAATACTCTTTTGTGGAAAAATAGGCAAGGGATGCCTAGTAAAACCCTCGAAATGCACACCCTGTTTGTAAAAAGTAACCCAAGGTTGTATTATACCTTAGATTTGAGTTGTGCAAGTTGTTGGGAGTGTGATTTATCATAGTAGACCTGTTCGTGTTGTTAATTTTGCAATTACAAGTTTAAATAGGGTGGTTGTGCAAAATAGACAATTTGCCTTGTAATTTGCAAGGTATAAATTGTACTAAATGACCAAATGAAAATGCACGCCCAAGCTTCCTTGTAGCTCCAAAATATTTTTTATAAGTTTTAGGATAGAGTGACATAAATGATAAATTTACCTATTTATCTAAATTTAATTGAATAACATGAGAGGTTATTTGCGTGCACCTATAAGTGGGATTTCCTGTAAATTTGAATGCAAAATTGTCTGAGCCTCAAATGCATGCCCTAGTCTCAATTTTCATCCAAATTTAGTATTTCAACTTGCATAAGATGTAGTTTGTGATTTTACACCCATATATAAACTGATATTGGCATTTTCAATCATAAGCCTACCTGGTGTGCATAAAGGCTAAGAATTGCATTGTAAAATCAAAGGGCCAAATTGTTAAAGTTGGCTATATTAAACCGTATGCCCAAAGTTGGATATGGCTCCATATTTTAGGATTTAAGTTGTAAATTGATTATTACAATATGTGTGACATGTTTGTACAATTATTAGTGCATTTCCACACAAAAAAGGATAATATATTCTTTGTTTATGAAATGAGATAATATACCTAGGTTCGATCTCCCACAACAACACCAAAAATGTCAATCAAATTATATGTTAATTTTCGTTACATTTTATCATCAACCACGGGACATAAGCTTTGAGATGCCAACACTACATGTATAGGGACTAGGACAAGTATGGCTATCAAAAAACTATAGTATAGTATAGTAGAAAATCACAAGAAACTTGTTCTTTGGGCATCAAAACAAGAAAAGACATTGTTGGCACAAGCTACAATCTTTCACTCAAGAAAGTCCTAAGCGTCATCTAATCTCATTCCCACCTTCAACGAATTTTTTCTTTCAAATTAAAAATGCAATCAAAGCATGTAAAGCACACACACACACACACA
>CBVK0100728015.1:0-15731 GCA_900067695.1 Picea abies
TTCTAATGAAGAGCCTGAGTACACCATCATCAATACATCATCATGATGACCAAAATCATGGGTAACAATGTATCATCTTCTTCAAAGTAATGTTGCCAATGGACCTTCACCCAATCAATGACTCTACTTTGCATGTGTCACTATTTAGTTCCTAAAATCAAGAGGGGCTCGATGTGGAACTCCTTGGTGTTCTTCACCTTTGTAGAATCAAAATCCAAAACATGGCAGGGATTAGGGGCATATTTCTTATATAAAGATACATGAAAAGCATTATGGATAGTCACATATGATGGTAGGGCCAATTTGTAAGCAAGTGCACCAATCTATCCTGAAATATGGAAAGGTCCACAATATATAGGTGCCATCTTTCTCCATTTATCCAAGTACAAGGAATTCATCTTTGACTTAATTTTAAGAAATACTTTCTCTCCAACCTTAAGGATTTGTTTTGATCTTTTCATATATGCATATTCTTCTATCTATCATGAGTAGTATTCAAACTTTGTTGAACATGCTTCTATACTTTCCATTTCTTCTAAGGTGCCACTTCCTTAAGTCAACCATGCATCCAAATTGTCCTAGTTAACTAGTGAATTGAATTTTCATCCATAAAGTGCTTGAAATAGACCCTTTGTAAGAGAATGAAGGTAACCATGTTATAGGAAAACTCTATCAATGGAGGTAATCTTACCAATTATTGGGTTGATTCATTACATACATCTATAACATATCCTCTAAACTTTAGTTAACTCTTTATGTCTGGCCATAAGTCTCCACATGGTAAGCTGTACTGAAACTCAACTTCATTTGTAGTTCACAAAACACACTCTGCCATAACTTTGAAATAAACTTTGAGTCTGAATTTGATACAATCACTTTTGGTACACCATGTAATCTCACCACCTCTTAGATAAATATGTGGGCTATATCACATGCTCAATGAGTAGTCTTAACTAGAGTGAAATGTGCCATATTGATCAAACAATCAACCACTACTAGGATATAATCATTAGTCTTGGTTGTCTTTTGTAGTCTAGAAAATGAAATTCATTGATATTTATTCCCAATTCTAAGTTGGCACACTTAAGGGTTTCAATTTATTGGCCATGTGTTGATGGTGCACTTTTATTTATAGACATTCAAGACACCCAACCACATACACTACAATGTCTACCTTTATTCTAGGCACATTTCTAGGTTAGTGATACATTGCTTCATACTTTGGTACATCTTTTAGTATCCCAGGTTCCTTGAGTATGGAGAATCATGGGCCTCATAAAGCACCAACCTTCTCAAATCTATCTAGTTGGGTATATATATATGGTTCCTCCATAATTTTATTTCATCTTTTGATTTATGATAATCCTTATATTTCCTGACTTCCTTTTAGTCCAACTCTCATTTCTCAATAAGGTTTGTCTCACTTATTGATACCATTTATCATCCTTGGACTACATCTTGATTACCATTTCAAATCTAACCATGCTTGAGAGATCATGTTTAGCTGTCATCTTTGAATTATGGGATCTATCACTCTATTTTCCTTTCCTTTTATGTCAAGCAATTCATAGTCATATCTACTAAAAAATTATACTCATTTCCATTTTCTAGAATTTAGCTAAGGCTACATTTGTAAATATCTTGAGCTCTCATGATCTAATCATAATTAAAATTTCCCACCAATTAGATAATATCACCATGCATTTGATGCATGCACAATTGCCAAGCATTCTAGGTCATAGTTTAGGTAATTCTTCTCATGAACCTTTAGCTCCCTAGAATCATAGCTCACCACTCTTCCTCCCCGCATAAGCACTCCTTTGATACCCTCACCACTGGCGTCAATGCAAACTAGGAAATATTTATGAAAATCAGGAAGTACCAATATTGGTGATGATATAAGAAGTTTCTTGAGCTCCTAAATGTCTCCTTGTGTGAAGTAGTCCATATAAACTTGGTTCCTTCACTTTGTGATTTTGAGAAGGGTCCTACAATCTTATAGTAACACTTGATGAATCTTCGATAATATCCAGCTAATCCCAAGAAGCTTCTCACTTTGGTTGTTTTCTTTGGGGTTGGCCAACTAGATATGGCCTTGATTTTCTTGGGTTATAGTTTAATTCATATTTAGATATCATGTACCCAATGTATTGAATATCCCTCTTAAATAACTCACATTTACTTAGCTTAACATACAATTGATGTTCTTGCAGCCTCTACATCACTATACAAAGACGCTCTTAGTGCTCTTCCTCATTCTGAGAATATATTAGGATGTCATCAATAAACACAAACATAGACTTGTCTAAATACTTATAGAACACATTATGCAAGACTAAACACCCATAATGCTTGTATCTGGTCCTAAAGGAAGTCTTGGGTATGTCAAATTTTTATACTCTTATCTAATGGTATCTTCAATTGAAATCCAAGTTTGAGAATACATTTTCCCCTTTGAGTTGATCAAACTTGCCATCAATTATAGGTAGAAGATACTTGTTCTTGATTATCACTTTATTTAATAATATATAATCTATAATCAATGCACATCCGAAAGGTTCCATCCCTTTTATTGACAAAGAATATAAGTGCTCCCCAAGATGATGCACTTGGATGTATGAATTCTTTATCCAAAAATTCCTGTAGTTGCATCTTCAATTCATCAAGCTTGTTAGTGCCTAATCTATAAGGTGGCTTTGATATTGGTGTTGCTTTGGGCATCTTGTCTTACTAATCCAATTGGTCATAATCCTGACAATTATTTTCGGAATATGTCTATTAATTCTCTTATAACTAGTAATTGATTTGCTTCTATAGTTGGTTCTTTTGTTGCTTTAATCATATGAATAAGGTAACCTTTGTAACCCCTTTTTTCTAGGTTACAAAGCCAGGGGAAAACCCCTGAGTACTTCCTCTCATTTTGAGGATGCTACCTAGGGTAAACCCTAGAATATTTAGGGCACAAGGCTGGTCAACAAAAAGGCTTGAAGCCATTACAAAAATATACTCATTATGAGCTCAACATGTCACTTACAGGAATTGAACCCGAGTGGGGAGGATAACAATCATTCCTCTCAACCACACAAGCTAAACCTAATTAAAAAACCTTTGTAACCCTTGCGAAAACTATGCTTAGCTTTCATAGCTATTGTTTGTCTCATTGATACAAATGTCTTATCTCCTTGGATACTTTGACCACTCCTTCATCATCTACACATTCAATCTTCTTCTCATAACAATCTACGTTAGTTTTGTGGAGTTCTAGCCAATATTACCCAATTATTCCATCATATGATCCCAAAGATAGCTCATGAAAACATATGCCACTTGTCCAACCACCAAGGTCCACCACCCATTGATCAACTCCCTAATTGGTCCACTTCTTGGCACCATTTCCATTTACACCTTCTATAGATCTTGGAGCTTCTTGGTGCTTAGCTTACAATCAACCACCACCATAGGGGATATGAAACTACGAGTTCCTCATATGTTAATTAAAAAAGCATAGGATTGACCAAAGATGTTACCTCAAGCCTATATTAGAGAGGATGTATATTCTTCTCGATGGTTGTCCACTAATGCATATATTTTTCCTCTCATTGCATTACCCACTGTGCCTTTCTGGATCCAAATGGTTTACTGCACCCTTAGGATGATTCTTTCTCTTAGGGAACTAGTAGGATTTATGTCCAAACCCTTCACATTTGAAACACTTGTTCTTAGAATTGGTAGGCCTTGTATTCTCGAGTGGATTCTCTTCTCTTCTAGACTTTAGTGGTAGTGTTATATTAAAGTTTCATTGGTTATACTTCCACCTCCAATTATTTTGATGATTAATCCTTTGATTTAGTCTACCACTTAATTATTTTCTTTGTTGATCTTCCACTACACATAATTTGGTTCTCTATCTTACTTTTTATCGGTTTTTTGACATGAAGGTTCAAACCTTGTCCCTGACATGATCTCCAAGCCCTATGACGAATCTTCTGACTTAGGATCATTCCTTGAGTCCCTATGCATACTTATACAATTCTATAAATTTCCATTCATATTCTTCTTTAGTTATGTTTCCTTTCTTCAATGCGCAATATTCATCTTCCTTCCTTTATTAGAACATATCGCCCATATATTTATATTCAAAGCGCTTCTTGGATGTGCCCCATTCTATATGTTCCTCATCCACTTTCTCTTTCTTCTTTAGTTGATCCCACCAAATGTTTGCATCATCTATCGAATGATAACTGAAAAACCTAGTGTTCACTAGGGCATTGAAGTCATATAACAACACGTGCCTCTCGATATTAATGAACCATGTCTTTGATTCATTTCCTCTTTTCATGATTCCATTGAAGATGAGTGCCTTTTGCTTCCTTAATTCATAACCCAACTTCTAGAACTTAAGTGAGTCTTCTTGGTTATGGTTCCCATCCATTGAGGGTCTCCTTCCTTGGTTCTCTAATTTTTATCCCAATGATTCAAACATCCCTATGATTTCCTAAAGATATGAAGACTATTCATTCAATTGGCTCTTTAGTGATTGAACTTCTCATACCAATGCTTCATGGCTTAGAGGGTCACCAAGAGGGATATGACCCTGGCTAGTCCCCATATTCTCACTCTGGGTCCAAGAACTAGAGGTGTCCATACCCATTCTTCTTATAGTATTGATAAGTAATTCCATTAGATTCCAATAATGGATCTATGCTTTGGGTGCAAAGTGTATGGACAACATCAATACGAGGTAAATTACACTTAGGCTCACTTGGGACAGGGGTTCAAATTATTAAATCACTTTTTAATATGTATATTGGTTTCATAAACACTAATTAGACCCTAGGGATGAATCCCCAAAGGTAATCTATGTTTTCGTAACTTCCTAATGTTGGTTCCACCTTATCTAATGTATGCATGTATTGCACCTAGTCTAGACCTAGGGAGGTTACCAATAACTCCAAAGTTACAAACAAATGACATGTGATGGAATTAATAGAAATCCTTTCTTATGATGGGTCTCCTTATATCTTCAACCAAAAATTTGTGCTCCTTATTCCCATGATTTCCCCGAATTGTTGATATACCTGAAGGTACAAGCAATTTACATCAGAAACATTGTTTTTCCTAACATGGATGAAATCATCATAGATACCCATACTATCTAGTAATAATTATGTAGAATAATAAATATTTTTTTATTAAAATTTAAATTTTACTATAAATTTTTATGTCGAAGGCATGTATATAGGGATAGATTTTGCCCAAAACCTGTCAACCGGGAGCAACCTGTTGTCCAATACAACTTGTCTATCACCATCATTCTTCTCTCCAACCACTTGTCGTCCAATACCACCTTTTGTTTTCCACTGTTGTCCTCTACTACCATCGTCTCACTGCCTCACCGCACTGTCTGGATACTCTAACAAAGGTTTAGGAACTAACTTCACCGATGGCTATTGTTATAACTTCTATATGCGAGTCGCTTGAACCAACGATAAATGAGTACTTCAAGCCATTGCAAATCTAAGTTTTTCTAATCTAGGTCAAACTTGCAATCTCAAATACCAAACACATATAATTGTACGCAAGTTTAATCCTTATTTCATTAGTATATTCTACAATAATGAGTTAGTATTTTTATATACTCAAATTGAAATTCATATTATTAAATTTCATAAATAGGTCAGTACCTAAGGTTTGTGCAGTGGCCTTGTGATTGGTACAAGCACATTGTTGAGAACTAAAAATTCAATAGTATATAACATACATAACTAATTATCATCCCATGACGTCAAAAACTTGCTTGAGAAATAATTATCATCCCATGTTGTTGCAAACATACCTGGGAATGCTTGAACTCCTTAACAACTATAGCTAAAGTTGAAAAATTGAAAAACACTGCAATAAAGTTTGGAATTCAAGCCTAAATGCCATAGATGTGAACTATTATAAATGAAAACCAGTATTATGATGTTGGAGTAGTTAGATAGCATATTTTCGTTTGCTAATGCTTCCCTAAATTGCTCAAATTGATAACAAAACTATTTCAAAACTATTCTAGGTTATTCATGGATATATGTACCCATGCCCACTTAATAATCATGACATTGTGTCTAAGGGTACTTACCAACACAAAATGGCGGCACACCACACAATAGAATATACATGATAACACTAGCACTCCACACTTCAATCTGAGGTTCGTAATAAATCTCTGAATGTCTTCATACTTTTATTTGTTGGAAAAGTTTGAAAGTTCATAGATAAAAACACAACATAGAAGTTTAAATTAGCGTTGATGACAAATAACGTTTTTATTTTTTTTAAACTTTGTGTCACACGAAAGTTTTAACTATTGCCACTAAAATTTTTGAATACGCAACAATAAAAATAAGTTTAAGGTTTCATCAACGAGCGCTCATCGACGTTGGTTACCATCTTTGTTCAAAACATCGAAAGTTTGATTTCACCACGATAAAAGTTCAAAACATGATCGATAAAATACATAGAAGTTTAAATTAGCGTTGATGACAAATAACGTTTTTATTTTTTTTAAACTTTGTGTCACACGAAAGTTTTAACTATTGCCACTAAAATTTTTGAATACGCAGCAATAAAAATAAGTTTAAGGTTTCATCAACGAGCGCTCATCGACGTTGGTTACCATCTTTGTTCAAAACATCGAAAGTTTGATTTCACCACGATAAAAGTTCAAAACACGATCGATAAAATTCATCGTTGAGATTTAAAACTTTTGACCAATAAGGTTCCTTATGGCTTATAATAATTGTAATTAGAGAAAGATATGATGGCTTAGGACTAATCTTGATCAATGACTCAGGACCATTGTGGAGCATTAACTAGCAGTTATTTAAAGGGACCATAGCTTCAACAAATCGAAAACTACCATATCCATGCAACAACTTCCTAGGAATTGTGGAACTATAAGTCATTGTTATAAAACCGTTTTTATAGCCTCTGCAAACAACCTTTTTGGGTTAAGCATTTATTACCTTGTAATTAATGTTTAAATTACAATTAATTGCACTATATACCCACTCCATGTAAATCAAACAAACTGGAAAGTGACACGTGTTGCATTGCAACAAGCAAATTTAATATGTTACCTCATGCAAAGTTTAAAAGAAAAGGAAGGTGGTCGGTTTCAAAACACTACTGCATAGATAATTAACCTGAAAAATTATTCGATGACAGTAGGAGTTAGAGGGATTGGAAATTAATCTAGTTCAAATTTTCAAGCCTAACATGTATTATTAGTTCTCTCCTTCGATTAATTTCTTAGACTTTTACTTTGCACATTTTCAAAAAAGTAGTCTATTTGAATTGAAAGGAAAGATGTCCCCAAGAAGAAAACTAGTAGTTCATGCACAACCCATTTCTCATAATATTGATTCTGATAATTTGAGAGATAGGGATGGGGATATCTTTAAACCCAAACTTATGATGAAAAGCACCGACAAATTTTGATAGATAACCTACCAACAATTCAAAGATAACCTAGAGACTATACCTGAATGGGAATGTGGATCTGCACAATATATTGTTCCTACAACCTAGCATTTTCTTGAATTCATACTGATGTTTGCAAGTTTTATGACCCTAATCAAAGAGTGGTTAAATATCGAGATGGTAAAAAAGTGATATTTCATTTCACTAAAGAGGTTATTTTTGAGATGTTGCTATTATCGAATAATCAAACATAGATAAAGGAAGAGCTTTTATGTGAATAGTTTAATTCTTTGATAAATGAGCAAAAACAATATTTTCTATTAAAATTGTTACCAGAAAACTCAAAGATGTATGAATTAACCCTATCGTTCCCAGCACATGTTTTCTCAAAAATATCTAAGGAAGTTATTGCAAAGTCTTGTTTGATAATGGGATATGACAATGATTGTACCATTGATGACATGATCTTAGGCTTCATTCTCAAGATATTTTAGTTATAAAGATTTAATTGTGCCAAGCATCTATCAGATGCTATATGTAACATCCCCACTATAATCCCTAGTTTGACTAATGCTTAATGTAGATATAAAATGTGTCTACGACCAAGAGATGTATATGCAAATGTATTTCTGAATTATAACAATAAAATGTGATGCTAGCTACTAAGGGTACATGGACATAGATGGGGGCTAAATTAATCAACAAGAGAGGGGACGGTCTAGGAGAATGTCTAAGAGGGGTCCAAGGGGGGATTACCCATGTCTAATCATTCACCCACATTCGTGGATTTTACTATGACTATGTATTAAACTCTAGTTTCTGATTGAGTGTTCCCAAATCCAATCATTGAATACATGTAAGAGGGTGGGTGTGAGTGGCCACGTCCCATAGTTATTGGGAGCATGGGGGTATGAGTATAATCAACTTGGGGAAGTGTGTGAGTCAAGCAAGCAAGCCAAAGGAGAGGAAATATGTATGGGTAGCTACAACACTTTCACACATTGAGTTTGAGGGCGTGAAAAACAAGTAGAGAGAAAGAAAGAGAGCTTGGAGATGAAACATCCATGGAGGGAGAATTCTAGAGCATGTTGGAGCGTTTTGGAGCTGAATATTGAAGAGCCAGGTTGTTAGGCCTGAAGAGAGAACTTTTATGTGAGTTGCACTATAACAACAAATGTTTTCTGTTGTTTGTTGGTAGTTTTTCCTAGCAGCAAGTTCGCTTGAGTTCCCAATTGAGATATTCCTAGTTACCTGTGCCAGAGAGACCCTGATAAACAAATGGGACACTCGAGGGACTGCTATCAATGAAGGGGTACATTCCTTGGGTTGGGTAGGTCAAGAGGAAGAGAGTTGCTAGAAAATCGGGATAGCTGTAGGAAAATATTAGTGGGTTGTGGGATTTATGAGCTGTGAGTGGACAGTGAGAGACCACCCTCTTTTGTGGATTGCTAGCCTCAACTCAGGGGTGAATTTCTATTGATATTTGGAACAACATGTCTATGGTTGGGTGGAATGTCTGTCCCAAGCAACTGGTTGCACAACTAATTTGAAAGATGAGTGTTTAATCTGTTTTTTTGTCTTGTATTTATGAGTTAAAATGTTGTGCATGAAATCTGTGTATTTGAGAAGAATATATATGCTGCTATAATGAGTTATTGGCTACATTTCATGTCTATTTTAGAATGAGGTAGATACATTAAATAAATGGTAATAAACAACAGTTAATTATGGCTGTATTCGTAGCTGAACGCTACATGAAATTGAATTAGTTGTAAAAATTTACTTTTTATGAGTATTTCGCACCATAATGTTCCTTAGCTGGGTTGGGGGACATTACATTATGGTATCAGAGCCTCTAGTTCAAACACCAAGCTTGTATGGGCAAAGAACCAGAGCGAATTTGGCAAATTCACTGTTACAAATTTTAGTCTGTATGAATTTGGGGAAAAATGATGAAAAATTAGAGATAAATCCCCAAATTAGTGAGAAACGTTCAAGTTTAAAGGACTCAGAACTATTTAAGAAGATCAATGGAGCCAATATGCAAAGTTGCAGAGATGAATTCGACTTGGAATGATTGAATTTCACATTGTAATGGTCATTGTAGTGTTTTACAGAGTTCAATGAATCGATGACCGAGATCATGTTTGATCTCAAGATCAACGACCAAGATTCACTTGAATAAATTTAAAAATTCATAAGGCTTCAGTCGTTCGAAAGGTTGAGTAAATCAACGACCAAGATTCATTTCAACATTGCGGAGTGGAAGTAGATCGACGATCTAGATTAGTTTTGTCCATTTGGAAGTCAGAGTCGATCAACGATCAATATCATCTTAGCTTGAAGATCGACAGTCCAATTTCATTAGGAGTTGAGTTAAAAATTGTCTAAGTGTTGAAGTTCACCAACAGAATTCGTCGATGGTCGATGGTCAAATCGATGAGTTTGGAAAAGTGTTGGAGTTGGCCAAAGGAAATCGTTGATGGCCGATGAGCCGATGGTCGGGTGTCGACCGGATTCAATGAAGTGTTTTGAGTTTCCAACATAAATCATTGATGGTCGACGGTCAAGCGTCAGTCGATTTAGCGAAGTGTTTCGAATCGTGCAAGGGAAATCGTCGATGGTCGATGGGTTGATGGTCGGACATCGACCGATTCGGCGAGGTGTTTAGGTTGTCCAAGAGAAACAATCGACGACTGATGAAAGAAAGAGGGTGATGACATGTCATGCCACATCAACATCCATGTGTCATGCCATGTCAGCCAAATTGACACCTCAGGATGACATGTCATGCCGCGTCATCCTAGAAGTGGTCGATGGTTGATGGTTAGGTCGACCAAAGTAAATAAGTTTTTTTATCAGCCAACAAGAATGGTCGATGGTTAGGCATCGACCGAATTAGTGAGGAGTTTTCATTCATCAATGAAAATTGTTGATGACCGATGGTCAGGTCGATCGATTTAGCATTGTGTTGCAAATCGATTGTCAAGGGAATGGGCCAATGGATGACAATTGGGTTGGCAGGTTGGGGAAAGTGTTGTGCATGCCCAAAGAAGAATATCGATCATCGACGACCAATGGAGTTAGATCAAAAACTTATATTTCACCCAATTTGAGATCGTCGGTTCAGATTTAAAGGTTATTAACATAGTAAAACAATCAGTTTTATATGAAATTTTCCATTTTTGGGGGGTTTTTGAAGGTCACGAACTTGCAGGGTATTTTTGAGGGCCTAAACAACGTTTTGAGGAGTTATAATTTTCAATATTGAAAGTGTCATAGGCACCACACACAATATTTGTAGCTTAAATAAAAGAACTCGAGGAGAGCTTTCCAACGAGCTAATCTGCTTTCAAAACAAAGCTCGCATGATAAAGTTACAACTAAAACAATAAGGGTAAAATTTCAACGCTAAATTACTTCCAAAGGGCATAATTCCTTGTTCATAAGTTTGTTTGAGGCATAGGAGTAGTCTCTCGAAATCCTATGATCCATAGAAGACAACCATGGAGCTATATTTGGAATCTAGGTATGTAAAAATGTGTAGAAAGAAAAAGAAGTCACATGCAACATACAAGGGTAAATTGAGTAAAACTATCAAAACTTCTATGCACCACAACTTTCAGCTCGAAGCTTATATTTGAGCAAATGAACAGTCACTAGAAAGGTGTTGAGGAAGAGAAGAGATTACCAGTTGCATGATTATCCCTCAATGGTAGAAGCTAGAATTTCAACCTACCACTTACAAGGAAAGACAACCATGTGGTGGGCTCAGCTTAAGCAAGCCAAGCACCTTGATGAGAAGAGGATCCCATGGAGGCAGTTCAAAGGATATTTCTAAAAGAAATATTTATCCAAGCATTATTATGAAAGAAACATGGAAGATTTATTTGAACTCAAGTTGAGAACCATGTCAATGGATGAATATGAGAAGAGATTCTTTGAATTGTTGAAGTATGTGGATTTCAAAAAGGATGAAAAAGTTATAATCCAAAGGCTTCTAAGTGGGTTACCCTCCTTCTATAGTGACAAGAGTCAATATGATAACCCCAAAAATTTGGAAGAATCCATAAGGAGAGCAAACCATCTTTATGAGCAAAACAAAGGAAGGCTAGTTTTCCAAAAGGTTTGGAATGACAAAATGAAAGGGAAAAATGATCAAAGGCAGAAAGGTTTTAAGCCACCATTTTTCAGGACCGACTCCCAAGAAAATAAACAAGGTCAGTCAACCCAAAATGAGCACAAGACTGCTGATTCATTTGGGAAAAGGCCAAGGAAACAACCTATACAATGTTGGGGATGTGAGGGAAATCACATATATAGGGACCGTCCTCACAAAGGAGAAAGAATGAGGACTATCCAAAACATTCAGGAGGCTGAAATAGTGGAAGACATGGGAGGAAACATGCCAAGGATTTATGCATCCTTGGACAACAAGTAAGTTGAATATCAATCCCCCATGATTGAAGTGGAAGGTAAGATCAATAATTAACCTATAACAATTTTAATTGATTATGGATTTATCCATAGTTACATAAACTCTAACATTGTTGAAAGATTTCATTTGCAAAGGAGTAAGGATAAGAAATCTTGGTTAGTTCAGTTAGCCACAGGGGCTAAGAGAAAGCTTAATGAGATGGTTAAAGATTGTCTAATAGACATGAATGGACTCAGTGTGAAGGTAGATGTAAACATCATAACATTGGGTTCGTATGATTATCTAATTGGAATGGATTGGTTGGAAAAACACCATGTTGTCCTAGACTATTACAACAAGACAATCACATGTCTTGAAGAAGAAGGGTAACAAGGAAATATTCATGGCATTCCAAGAGTTGTAGCTGTTAGAGAGATTTCAGTTATGTGGTTGAAAAAGAGCTTTAGAAAGGGATGTCATATTTTTGCATCCCATATGGAAGAGGCAGCGAGAGATAAAGTGACAAGAATTGAAGACCATCCAGTCTTGAGCGATTTTGAAGATGTTTTTAGCGAAATCCCAGGATTGCCACCAAAAAGACACATTGATTTCTCTATTAATTTGGTGTCAGGAGTTGCCCCAGTGTCCAAGACACCTTATAGAATGGAAACGCCAGAATTGAAAGAGTTGTAGATGAAACTTGAAGAACTTTTGAAGAAGGGGTATATAAGCCCAAGTGTGTCACCTTGGAGAGCCCTAGTTCTTTTTGTGAAGAAGAAAGATGGAACCTTAAGGTTGTGTATTGATTCCAGACAACTAAATAAGGTCACCATAAAGAGTAAATACCCTTTGCCAATGATTGATGATTTATTTGATCAGTTGAAAGGTGCAATAATCTTTTCCAAGATTGACGTGAGATTAGGTTATCATCAAGTGATGATAAAGGAAGAGGACATCGACAAAATGACATTCAAGATAAGATATGGGCATTATGAAATTACGGTAGTGCCTTTTGGGCTATCAAATGCACTTAGAGTCTTTATGTTCCTAATAAATGGAGTGTTCAGGGAGTACCTGAACAAGTTTGTAATTGTGTTCCTAGATGATATACTCATATAATCTAAGTCAGAAGAGGAACATGAGCAACATTTACGGATGGTGCTAAATTTTTTAAGAGAGATTAAATTGTATGCTAAGCTAACTAAGCACATCTTTTATCAAAAGAAGATTCACTACTTGGGTCATATAATTTCATCAGAAGGGATAATAATGTATATTGAGAATATAGAGGCCATTAAGGGATGGCCAACGCCAAATATTGTGATAGAAGTTGGATCATTCATGGGTCTTGTTGGTTATTACCGAAGGTTCATTAAGGATTCTCAAAGATTGCAAGCCCAATCACTTCTTTGCAAAAGAAGGGAGTGAAATTTCAATGGACTTCCAAGTGTGAAGAGAGATTTAAGCAACTGAAAGACATATTGACAAGTGCACCAATATTGAATATTGCATATCCAGATGAAGAATTTAAAGTGTGCATGGATGCATGCAAGGAAGGGCTCAGTGGAGTTCTCAGTCAAAAGGATAATGTGGTATGCTATGAGTCTATGAAATTAAAAGAGCATGAAAAGAACTATACCACCCATGATCTAGAGTTAGTAACAATTGTACATGCATTAAAAATGTAGAGACATTACCTCATGAAGAGGAAATTTGAGCTAAGGATAGACCACCGGGTTTGAAGCATTTGTTTGGACAACCAATATTAAATGCTATACAAACTAGATCGCTAGAATTTTTGAGTGAATATGACTTTGAAATTAAGCATTTAAAGGGAAAGGAAAATAAACTGGCTTATGGACTCACCAGGAGAGATCATGAAGTGCATGTTGCAACCATTAGCATGTACATGACTTATCTGAAAGATAAAATTATTGCAAGAACAAATTCAGATCAATAATATTTGAGTATAAAATAAAAATTACAACAAGGAAATTTTCAGCATAAATTTAATTATTATTATTTGAAAGAAGATGGAATTCTTGTGTACAAAGGCAAAGTATATGTACCGAATTCCAATGAATTGAAAATGTAGTGCTAAAGGAAATGCACAAATTGCGATATGCTTGACATCTAGGATATCAGAAGACAATTGCAGCTATGAGAAGCCAATACTTTTGGCCAATTACATAGCCACATGTCTAGAATGCCATAAGGTAAAGACAAAGCATAGACATCCAATAGGGTTATTGCATCCATTACCCATTCCAGAATGGAAGTGGGAAGTTGTTACAATTGATTTTATTACTAAGCTGCCCAAAATAGTGAAGCAACATGATTCCATCATGGTGGTGGTGGATAAATTGACTAAGGAAGCACATTTTATCCCAGTGAAGACAACACACAAGGAAACAAATATTGCAGAAATTTATATGAAGGAAGTTTTCAGGTGATCTAGGATCTTTTCATCTAGTGACTTATAAAGAATTGCATTAAATGAGCACAAATTAAAGTGCAACATTAAAGAAGGAAAAGCTCAAAATGAAGAGACATAATCATCAAATTTGAACACAAAAAATTGATAACGAAGTTCGTCCTTGGTGGACTATGTCTCCTGGTCTTGCTCTCAAATGGGTAGGCTCTTTCATTAACTCAACAAAAGAATTTGGCAAATTACATAGGTATACCTCATTCTGAAATCAAGTTGCATAAATAATGCTTAGATAAGAAAATAGACAGTACCAATGAATTCGTGGCGTTGAATTACCCAAAATGACTGTCTCCATGCCTCGATTTGACTCTAGCACTCCTAGGCCCAAGAAGAAATTTGTCTCAGTTTCTGTGCCACTTTGCAACCTGCATTAATGACTGGACTACATCGATTTCCATGCCCAAGCGGTTGTACCGTACGTGCGCCTCCTTCCACTAGCCGGGTGGATTCACCTTTTAATATTTGTTTTCGGCATTGGTTATAATGTATGGCCCGTGACCTATTGGTTTGGGTAGATTTGTTAAGGCACATATGGGGGAGGAGGTCACGGGGTCAAACCTATGGGCCTCCCCCTTTTGGGCTTTGTATTGTTATAATATATAATTATAACATATGGTTTATTATTTATAATTAGCTATGGTGCTATCCATATCCCAACAATTTAATTGTGGCCAAGTTTGGCGTGGTCCACTAGATTTGGCAGAACCGCCAAACTATAATTTTTTTTAAATTTTGCTCACGGACTGTCATTGAGCATTTCTCGCGTGCCACATGGCAGCCTCTGATTGGGCCACATGGCAACCTCTGATTGGGCCACATGGCAGCCTCTCACTGGACCACATTGTACCCTGCTAAGTCATCATGCCACATCAACGTACAGACTGTACAAACTGCCATGTGGCACGATCCGATTGGTCCACAGATCGACCCAAAAATGCCAAAACTGGGTGACATGTGGCAGCCCATGGTGTTTCCATGTCACCATGCTGACATAAGCATGCCATATGTCACCTTCTTTCTCCTACCACATGTGATGTACGAATGTTGACGTCAACAGTACAAATGTTGATTCATCCCCTATTGATTGGGCTAGGTTGACCAAACTTTGATCGCAAATATCTTTCAATCTGTAACTCCGTTTGACGAGTCGTTTGTACCGTTAGAAATATTGTGACGCACTCTTCGCGATCATGTCATTTTCATTGAGTTTTGGGAACTATGAATTTTTTCCCTTTCTTTATCTTCTGAAGCCATTCTAAGCGTCCCGATTTGCCTCTGTGAGTTCTGAGTTGTTCTTAGCCTTCTCTGGATCCTTTTTGGATCACGCCTTCCCACTGAGAGATTTTTGGAGCACCAAAA
>CBVK0100728016.1:0-15730 GCA_900067695.1 Picea abies
ATTCCTTTTGTTTAAAATCCTCTAGAAACTCTGCATTGTATGTGAAGTTCAGCATGGGTGGTAACTTGTACATCGCCTATAAGTAGCCTCTACCCATTTAGTAAAGTAATCTGTGGTGGTTAGGATCCAATTGTGTTGAGCGCTGGAATGGGGGTTAATTTCGCCTATAAAATTCAGTCCCCACTGCTGAAAAGGAGCCTTTGTTTTGACTGGAACTAAAGGTAGTGCTGGGAGTTTATGCTTGCCTACGAATAGTTGGCAAGGATTGCAAGCCCTGACTTTGGAATTTACATCCGAGAAAAGTTTAGACCAATAATACCCTGCCCTCAGGATTTTAGAAGCTGTCGCTCTCCAAGCGTGATGTCCCCCACACACTCCTTCATGGAATTCGCTTATGACCTCCTCTGTTTCAGATTCAACCAATCAAACCAACAAGAAGCCAAGTGGGTCCTTCCAAAACAATTTACCCTCAGATATACAGTATTTGACCGCATGTAGTTTTAGCGTTCTGGATTTGGATGGAGATAAATCACTCGGACACTTCAATGTCAGTAGGTAGGTTACTATGTTTTTGTACCAGTTAGAGGAGGTAAACTTCTCTTCAATTCTGATTTCACTTGTTTTCTCATAGAGCTCGCTCATATATTCATCTTCTCCACATCCCCATATTCTATTTATGCCGAGAGCTCTGAAATTAGATTCAGCTAAGAGTTTAGTCAAACCTTGACCTTTTACAGTTTCGTCAGCTTTATTTCCAGATCAAATTCTTGAATTTTTGCAAGCCACCGTCCCCTTTTTCCATCACTGTCAAGCTGCACTAAAATATCTTTTACAGAGCTAGTATGTACATACGCGACTATCTTGGAATGCAATACATAAGTTCTAAAAGATTTTAATGCCTTTACCATAACATATGCTTTTTTTTTCCATTATATCGTATTTTAGTTCCGCGTCTCTGAGACTTTTGCTGAAAAAGGCTACCGATTTTTCGAAATCTTCCTCATTTTTTTGGAGGAGCACTGCGACAATGGTATGCTCAGAGGCGAACGAGAAAATGAGAAAATACTTTAAATAGTCAGGGCTTGCTAGTACAGGTGCCTCACTTATAACCCTCTTGATACGTGAAAAAAATTCTTTGGCCTCTGTTGTCCATTTTACCTCACTGTTTTTCTTTAACATACCTGTGATTGATTTCACAATTTCAGCAAAGTTTGGGATAAACCTTCTCAAAAATTTTATCTTTCCTAAGAATGACTAAATTTCCTTTACATTTCTAGGAATGTTTATTGTGTCTATAGCTTGAACCCTGTTGGGATCAATTTTAATTCTGTCTCGGGACACATTATGGCCCAATTATGGCCCAAGAGTTTACCTTCTCGCATGGCGAAGTGAGACTTTTTGGGGTTCAAAGACAGACCGAACCTGCGACATTTTTCGAAAGTCTATTTGAGATGTATTAAATGATCTTCGTCAGACTTAGAAAAAATGGTTAGATCATTGAGATAAATAACTACAAACTTGTCTCTTTCGCTGACGAAAGCGATATCCATAGCACGTTGGAAGGTGGCACCTACATTCATTATACCAAAAGGCATTTTATCATACATGAATGTACCCCAAGGTGTAGTGAAGGTTGTTTTTTCTTTATCTTGTTCATTTACAACAATTTGATTATACCCAGAGAAACTGTTGATCATAGACATCCTATTTTCTCCGACTACCTTTTCTAAGATGTGATCTATTTTTGGTAAAGGATAGTTGTCTTTGAGGGAAGATTTATTTAAATTTCTGAAATCAACACATAGTCTAATCTCCCCACTCTTTTTTCTAACCGGGACCAGGTTTGCCACCCAATTGGAGTATATCACCGGTACTATTATTTTCGTGTCTAAAAGCTTCTTAACTTCTCTTTCGACTATGGGTAATAAGATAGGGTTGATTTGTCTAAGATTTTTCCTAAAAGGTTTGACACTAGGCTTTAGAGGTATGTTGTGTTCGATCACAGTAGTGTCATAGGTCCTAATCTCTTTGTAAGACCAAGAGAAAAAGTATTTATATCGTGCAAGCAAATCTTTATACTTATTTTTCACCTCAAGAGGAAGGTACTTTGATATTTTCACCATCCTAGGTTCCTCTTTTGTCCCTACGTCACAATCTTCAACCTCTTCTAGTTGGGGTTGGAGAGTGGATTTTAAAGGCATGTCATTTTGATCGAAAAGTCTTTCCAGGGGGATTAGTCCCTTTGGAATCTGATTGCTTTTTAAAACTAACATGCGATGGTTGGAAATTTTTTCTCGGAACTCCTGAGGGTCTTATCCTTCTTGCATGATCCATGTGTGATCATTTTGATTCTCTTGATTGATGATCATTTTGATTCTCTTGATTGATGTGAGTTTCAGAAAAGTCACCCACTACTTCTAGGAACTTCCTGATCTGTTCGTCATCCTCAAAAACCTGCCAGTGTTGTATGTTGTTCGGGATGGATGGTCTGTGCCTTACCTCTATATGGTATTTTAATTTAAAAGTTGTGGGGGGAGCAAATGTCGAGGCTACCTTGGATAATGAATCGGCCTGCAAATTTTCGGTGCGTGGGATGAAGTGGATATTTACAGACGAGAAAAAAAATTCCATTAGATCCCGGGCACAATTTCTATATGCTCTCAATCTCAGGTGTTTGGCCTGGTATTATCGATTCATCTGCTTGACTATCAACCCAGCGTCTCCATATACTTCCAGGTTCTTTATGTTCAGCTTCTTGGCAGCTTCCAATCCTAATACTAAGGCTTCATATTCACATACATTGTTAGTGTAGTCTATATCCCATTGAAGTCTATAAGAAAAAGGGACAACAAATTTATTTTCAAGTGCCACAAAAAGTACTTCTGCACTTGCTCCTTCACATGATAGAGCACCGTCAAAAAACATTTTCCAGATCCCTGTGCTATGCATATTTTCGGATTCTTTCTCATCTATGTAATTTTCTTCTATGCAACTGTCTATACCATCATCAAAAGACAACATACAATTTCCTAGATCTTGATCAGCAATGTAAACAGGAAAATTGTTAGGATTTTGAGGATCACTCACTGTATAGGCTAACCTCGTTTCTCTGTATAACCGAGTAAGTTTCCCACCAAATACAAGAATTGTGGTGTAAGTCATGTCCAGCTGGAGGGACCCCCCAAGTTTGGCTCCCCATGACCTTGATAGCAGTAAGCCATACTTAGGGGGGATATCAACAATAACTACGTCCATTAGGACACTTTTGACTAGGACCTGTGCAAGGGTGACTACTAAATATTTTATCATACCCATGCACTTAACTCTTCTCGAATCAAAAGAGTAGAGATCTCTGTAAGGTAGGGTGATCTCGAGGTCTAGTCTATCCATAATTGCTTTGGGCATCACATTATGTGAAGCTCCAGAATCTAGCATGCAGTTATGTAGCAGTCGATCATGCACATTTAGGGTGATATAGAAAGGAGCAATGGTGTCTCTGGTACCCTCGAAATGTGGACCAAAAGTGATATTTGTCTTATCATCTTCCAAATTTATTACGTCCGATTGACTTTCTTTATCTGACCAACCTATCACTTTATTTATCTTCTTTCGATATACAGGATTCTTTGCTAATTCAACCAGCAGGATTGGTATTTTTATCCTATTTATCTCATTTTCAAAACTAAAACCACTGCTAACTTTGTCCGTTTCTCTGGTTGAAACCTCGAGCTCTTTCTTCTCCAACTTATTTGTCTAGGAAGATTTATTACTCATGAGTTTACTTACCAGTGCGAGTGTCTCAGTTGTTTTGATTCCCCTTGTTTGGGTCTCAACCTCCTTCGTTTTGAGGTCCAACAAGTCTACCTCTTTTATTTTGTTGTTGGATGTTTCAGTCTCTTTCAGGGCAGGCACATATATTTCACCTCTAGGGAGAATTTTCTTTGGTTGATAAATCAACGTAAGTTTGTTTTTAGACCTCAAGTTATACCTCGGTTGGACCCCAGCTGTCATGGTATTTGACGTTTCTTGACATACAACAAAATCATTGTTGTTTATATCATCATCTTCATTTGATGGTTGAGGTGTGTTCAATGACCTCTCGTAATATTCTTTAGTTACATAGGGCTAAATGCAGTCATCGACCAAATTTGTCACATCTTCTTCAAGTCCCTCGAAATCTTCCAGGTCATTTTCTCCTATAAAATTTTCATTTTTTAAAGGGGTTTGAATTTTCTGATGTTCATTTTTAATCTGCCTTTGTTGATTTTGAGGGTTGGGGTTTCTTCTGAATTCTCTTTTAAAGAAAGGATCACTCTTGGATTGATCTAGCTCCATTATGGAAATCTTATTCGACAACTCTTTAATTATCCTAGCCATATCATCCATTTTTTCATCTGTGGATCTATTAGATCCTAAGGGTCCCACTTGTTCCCTAAAATGTCTTATTTCTCTGTTTCTCGTTTCTACCCTAGCTTTCAACTTACCAGAGGCCGTCATGTTAGATTCGATTTCCATAGCATCATCCTGCATTCGAGTTAACATAGCCCCCCACCTTTCTCTTAAGAGAAGGGCGAAGTTGGGTTTGAAAGCTCCTGCGAAGGTTACTTTGGCTGTAGGTTGAGAGGGTTTAACTTCGGCTGTGATCTTATTATACAGTTTGTTAAATCTTTGGATAAATTCCATAACTGTTTATGGATTCCTTTTCTTTAAAGATCTGAACTCGGTCAAATAATATAAGTGGTCTGTTCTCTCACCCCATTGTCTAAGAAAGGCATCTTCTAAGGCATCGTAAGAAAGGATAGACCCTGTGGGTAGGCTTTGAAACTAGGTTTGTACCTGTCCTTCAAAAGTTTGAACAAACAATCTCGAATAAACGTCTTCGTGTTCTATATTTAAAATATCAATGAACTGATTGAAGAAATTTGTATGTTCGGCCGCAGTTAAGTCCCCTTCCCTTGTAAATTTTGGTAAATTTTTTATATAATTTTCAAGAAGGTTATGAAGAGGTATGGGTAGAACCAAAGGTGCATATCTCGCAGCCACTTTAGTGAAAACTCTGGGGGGTGAGGGAGGCACTTGGCTCCTTGCTCCTCCTTCGGTGGCCACCATTGGTACTACCTGACAAGGAAAGGGTGTGTTATATAAAGGGTTATGAAAGACTAAAAGTGGATTTCTTGCTTCTTCGAGGGATGAGAAAAGAGAAGACGGGTGAACAGAGATGTGAGGACTTGACTCCTCGGATTTGCAGGAAACGTAATTAGGGGATCCTGCAGGTGTGAGATTTGAATATATAGTATACTCTTCGAGACTTGGTGAGGTTGGGAAGTCTAAAAGAAGAGTCAGTGGGATATCAACCACTGATAAATTTACTGCAGAGTTTTTACCTTTGTGTCCGACAAGGGTTTTCGGAAGGATTTCACTTTTAACGATAGAACTAGCTAAAAATGAATTAGTGGTTTCGGGAGGGGTACTATATGAAGTTGAAGGTTCACAAGAACTCTTGGTCTTGGGCTGTGGGTGCTTAAGCTGATAGACCACAGTAGTCAGCTTAAGAGAACCTCTAGCTTTCAGTATTTTTTCGGTATCTAAAAAAGAAGTGGTATGCTTGCTCTCTGGGTTTTGTCTGGTATTCCTTCGACCGGATGCCAACTTACTTATAAGTAGAGTTGTCAAGTGAAATATAGGAAAATCCTTTAGAAAGTGCCCACTCTTTGTTCACTATCAAAGGGTAAAACTTGAAAATATATGTCGTTCTTCCCAGGGAAAAGGTTTCGTAACTTCGTTCCCCGACAGCGGCGCCAAAAAGATGTTGTTCCAGCGTCTGTACTTAAGGCTTTCTTCCGATCTGTACTTAAGGCTTTAAAAATTACAGTGTCTAGGCATCCGAAAGTTAGTAAGATATAAAGAGGGAGGAGAGTATAACTTCGGGAAAGGAAGCTAGGGTTGATCTCTAGGTTGTCGATGTCTAGCTTCCAACTGTTCCTGGATTTTTATATCTCGTTCAATTGCAGCCCATGAACGTTGAAGTTCTACTCTGGTGGTGGTTTTTTTAAGTATAGTATCAAAGAGATTTAAAGCAATATGGGTTTGGTCCGATAAACTAGGTTCAATATTAGGTTGTCTTACAACGGGGACAGTCATAGAGGAACAAAATTTTTTGAAAGAAATCTGACGTTTTTATGTTGTATCAATTTGATATTATAAAGAGAACTTTGAAATTAATGTTAAGGACAAAATGAAAACCAAAGGCCTTTTTCTGTAACTGTGTTATATTTGAAATAAATAGTATGTGAAATATGAGAAAAACATTTAGCTATTTATAAAGTAAGGCTCCTATCAAGGGAGAATCTCACTCCTTAAAACAGAGGAAGAAAATAGACTAAGAAGGAATCTGACGAAGCATAAAATATGACAACTTAAAGGTTCATAGGTCTTGTATCTGCTGTTAGCCGATACAGAGGAAAAACTGTAAACAATATAGATGAATAAAATTTAACCACCACAGTAGAAGTTTTACTAAATTGCAGTGCAACATTCATCAGATGTATATAAGAGAAATAAAATTGAATATGAAAAACAAAGAGAACAAATCATAACACAGTCTTGATGAAATTAGGATTCTCCGAATTTCTTTGTATTAATTCTCAAAAAGAAGATAGCCTCTATTACAATCGACCAAAAAGGTCCAGCCCTTTTTCTTTCTACAAAATGTATATTTATACAAATTTTTATATGCTGGAATCTCAATCGTTCCAGAGATTTTCGGTTACAATCAAAGGAGTTAAAACACTTCATTTTTTTATCTCTGTCCTCATTTGGTACCGGAAACCTACCTCTTCACCTACTCTGTGCAAATAACACACTTCTCCACCAACTATGATATCGGCTTAGAAGGTTTTGCTTGGTTATTGGCCTCAAAAATATAAAAATCTTTCACCAATCGTGGCAACTTTCCTTCCACCTGCTGGTCTTTGGCACTGATAGAACATAATAATATACATGGTTTAATTAGCCATTTATCTATTTGAACTATGTCTGTCTGGGTTATTTGTGAAATTTTGGCTAATTCTCTTTCTTCATTTTCCTTGATATTTAGCAGATATTTGGCTATATTGATCTGACTCAGTATCTCAATGCTACTTTCACCATCAGAACCCAACCACATCCCATTTAACAAATTGACAATTTCTTCACAATATTTTCTTATCTCCTTAGCTTGTTGTCTGCCTTCAGATATATTTCGCTCCCATTCTTTCAACAAGATATTGCCCCTGGTCTACTCTGAGATGGGAAAACTAGAACTATTGCTTATTTCCCTTCTCGTTGTGGCTATAATAGCCTCCTGGAACGTAACCCGAGCTGCTCTGACTTCCCTTTCTCTGAGAGAGAGGTTCTCCAATATCTGATCAACGAGTTGGCAACTGCTTTGAATCATTTCTACTTTAGCAAGGAGACCTTGCTGCGTCGTCGATAACCTTTTTCTGATTTCTATTGCTTGGGATTGAAATATCCTGATATCAATTACCTGGCTTTCGACGAACTCTAATTTGGCCCGAAGATTCTCTATCAATTCTCCTTGTTGGACTATCTGTATTTGACTTGTCTGAACCATCAGCTGTGTCTATTCGAGAAACTTTGAGCCGCTCGATTTCATTTTGATCATCTATTCTAGCTTGCTCCAATGTTACATTTGCCTGATCTTTGGCAGCAGCCTCTGTCGTAGCTAGTTTAGCCTCTAATGTCTTGATTAGATGATTTTTTCGCTTCAGCTGATCTTTTAGGGTCCCAACTGAATATTGGTTTTCCGTAGCGAAAGCACCCAATGTTCTTGCTATTTGCGTTGCAAATTCTTCTTTCTTCATGGTTCTTCCATCAGTTATAATTTTAAATTTCTTGGATATAGTACCTACCTCTTGGTAGAGTTATTGTCTCATGACAACCTTTCTCTTCTTATCAAAGAAGAATTCATTCGGTGGTAGCTCTTCCACTGATATGGGTTTTAATTCTTCACCAAAAATCCAACCTGCGTCTGGTATTCATTTTGTCGACTGTAGGGGAGTAACAGAAACAATGGGATTACTGACCTGTTTAGATGATTTCCCTAGAGTAACGACCGAAGTTGGCTCTATTGGAGGATCCTAAGCCTCGACTTCCTATTTTGAGCCCCCAGTTTGCTCTTCTTTATCCTATTGTTCTTCTTGGCCGGGTGATGAATCTTTGGAGCCTTCGTCTTTTGTTTGTTGCACCTCTATGGTCGTTAGATTCTCGCCCCATAATACTAGGGGAAGGTAGCTCCACCTATGTTCTTGGAATTTGAAAACATCGACCCTCTCTTTAGGCGACAGGGCTTGTATCCGAGCGAAAACCTCAGCATATGATCTCATGCCTCGGAAAATATCATCATGAGGTGAATTCTCGTGCTCAAACCTTTTAAGGCCATAGCTATCCAAGTGATTACTCAGGACCCTGTGTGGATCGTGTTTCTTTAATTCAATATGGAATAATTTTATATCTTCTAAGGTTGTTGCCTCAGGCTTTGCATGCCCGAAATCTAATAAGGAATAGGTGTTTAAATGAATGAGGAAAGGTGGCCATACCTTCTTTGAAAACCCCTTCAGCTCTTTACTTATGCCACCAATCACGGTTTGCATGGCGATCTCGCAATAGGCCAACCTATAGGGTATAAATAATGGTAGAGCGTGTGGAGGGATAGAAGCGTCGAAAACCCTGATGTATGAAAACTCTTCCTCCACATACCAGTCGGCCACCCTGCTCAAATTAGATGCAATGCTATCTAAGATCCAGGGTGATGGATTACCAAAGATGGTGACATGCATCGGTACCATTACCCAATTGAATATTTCATATATAAAATCTAAGGCCTTATCCTCCCAAATCTTAGAATGATAGACATGGATAGGCTTAGTCTCCGATGGAGCCCAGCTAAAACTCATTAAGGAAAAAGGTGTCATGGAACACATGGCGTCCATGATGTATGCAGACATAAAAAATGAGGCAGCTCTCCCGCTTGCCCTCTACGTCCGATATTCTGTAATTCGACTGGTCAGACTATCTGACAACAGTTTGGCCCAGTCAAAAGAACAACCTTCTGTTGTTGTATGCATCATAGACACCCATGGGAGGAAAAAATGCGTGGTGTCTTCCCTCCCGTACAATCTATAGGTCATCATCGCTATGTATTTGAATTGTGGTTCCAAAGAAGATATGGAATAAACTCTGTTGCTATCTGGTCTGAAATTCACTAGGTGTGAGACCCAATCCTTAATCAAATCAGATAATCTTTTCTCATATTGCTCTCATTCCTTCTGTTTAAAATCCTCTAGAAACTCTGCATTGTATGTGAAGTTCGACATGGGTGGTAACTTGTACATCGCCTGTAATTTTTCTGGTCTAAAGGTCCCAACAGTGACCTTTCGCTCGCTGATGATGGTTCTGGTAGGGATATCTACATGATCTAGTGCCCATCAGATCATGTCATAGTAAGGTAGAAGACGTGGCCTGGCTGCTACTTTGTGCATCTCTGCCTGGACGATGATATTGTATTTGGTAGTCAAGTTGTCTTTCTTGTTGTCATTGGAATCGTCCGAACAGTTCACCAAATTTGATTGCAAAACCTCTAATATGTATGACCAGGTTCGTATGGAATCAGCGCTTCGAGGTTAAGTATCCGAAACATTTTCGGAGTGTTGTCCTGAAATCTCAGCACTTGTCTTAGACGCTTTTCACGGGGCCATGACAGAAGATTGTGACTTAGCTCTCCTGGAATAAAAATGCGTATACATACAGAGATCAGTTTGCTGAGAAAAACTTATCTGCGCGGGATAGAAATGAGCTTTATGAATAGGACATAAATGAAAAAGATATATATCTTCGATCATTTAAAATCTTGGTGTCCTTATGAACAGAATGGTCAAATCATATTTAGAGGCAGATTTAGCAATAAAGACCCTATCCTTACTTGTCATTTCGCCTCATTTCCAATTAATGCCATAAATTTCGACGGTTCATGACACAAGTTGGCGCAGGGAAAATTTAAAATTACCTCGTAGACTATGCACATTATTATTTGTATTGAACACTGATTAAGCTGGCTTAGCTTTTTTGATTAAGCTTACTTAAACTTTAATCTACCTTTCAGCGTTCGCCGTATCTGGAGTTTTCACTCTAACCTTTCGACCCTCTAAAACCTGAGATCGTGATGATTAGATTTAGTTAAGCAAGGACGTTGCCAGGATTAAGTGTTTAATTAATCATGTTTTAATTTATATCGCGACTTCATGGCTTGGGGTTTCGAAGGTATAGTTTCCAGTTTCCAGGAGGAACGGATTCTGAGTTGCGAAATCCCGAGAGACTTTAACCATGGTCAAAACTAGTCACCCCTGACACTAACATGATCCGTTCAGAGTCTCGCGGCTTCATATTTTGGAGTTATGACGATAATGTTTTAGGAGAGAGTGAATGCCGAGATGTGAAATCCCAACAGCACTTGACTGGGGTTTAAAGAATTTTACTCTCAGTTTTCACCTGAGGTAAGCTTTTAAAACTTTTCACGATCTCGCACATCAGGGCTTGTAAATATTGTGACTTGTGACTCCCGAAGAGCGATATTCTGAGGTACAAAAAGTAAAAAAAATTTGTTTAACGATAAAAAGTGGTAACTTATGAAACATAACATCCTTCGCCATTTCACATGTCGAGACTACTGAGATTTTCAGTAGGTAAATGTCACTAAGTGAAAAAGAACTCAAAAACCAACATTTAACTTTAAAAAATACATTTAAACCAGTTTAAAAAGGCGGCTCTGACACCTCAAATGAAAAAACCATCATTTTCATTGGGTCCAGGGTTCCTGTTTTTAACTAGTGGGGCCCCTCTGCTATAATTTCATTGCTTAGAAAAACATTCATTGGAATATCTCTAGAACTAGGGTTCTCCTTAGTGAGGCAGAGTGCAATTTTTGAACAAGAAGTCGATTTTCAATAACATTGTGTCAGGCCATTGTGGGTAGCATGGTCACATGGGCCTTAGAAAAACAGACGTGAGGGAGATTACAGAACTCTGTTATGCTGTTCGATTTGGATTTTATGTCGCTAGACCAAATTTCCAACATGTCCATGAATGCCTTGAGGGGGCGAGTTGCAACTCGTGATATTTAACTAGGCCTCATATGGATGAATTGTCGGTTGCATTGGATCTGGGAAAACATGTTTTAGCTATTAAGGCCCCTTAGATGTCATTCAATTTCTGAAAAAAGTGTTTGTTGGATGATCTCTGGAACTAGGGTTTTTCTTACTAAGGCACGGTACAATTTCTGAACAAGAGGTCGATTTTTGAGAACACTGTGTCGAGTGATTATGGGTATCATGATAGTGTGGGGCTTGATCAAATATATGTACACAAAATTATGGAACACCATTATGTATCTCGGTTTGGATGTTATGCCCCTGGACCAAATTGCCAACACGTCCTTGAATTCCTTGAGGAGGTGAGTTGTAACTCATTATAAAACTCTAACCAGGCCTATGATGGAAAAATCGTCAGTTTCATTGGATCCAGGACACTATTTTTTAGCTATCGGGGCCCCTTCACTATCATTTTGTTTCCCAGAAAATTATTTGTTGGAGGATCTCCAGAACTAGGGTTTTTCTTAGTGAGACAAGATGCAATTTCTAAACAAGAGATCGATTTTCAAGAATAGTGTGTCGGGTGATTTTGGGTAGTGTAGTCATATGGGCCTAAAAACAATAGACATGCAAGAGCTTATGGAACTTAGTTTTACTACTCGGTTTGTATTTTATGCCCCCAGACCAAATTTCCAACATGTCCTTGAATGCCTTGAGGAGGCGAGTTGCAAATCGTGATCAAACTCTAATTGAGCCTTAGATGGATGAAATGTTGTTTGCATTGGATTTGGGACACCATTTTTTAGCTAGTGGGGCCCCTTTGTTTTCATTCCATTTCCCATAAAAGAGTTTGTTGGAGGATATCTGGAACTAGGGTTTTGCTCAGTGAGGCACAATGTAATTTTTGATCAAGAGGTAGATTTTCAAGAACATCATGTTAGGATATTGTGGGTAGTCTGGTTGCATGGGACTTGGCCAAAAAAACATGCGATAGCTTACGAAACTCCTTTATGCTACTCGGTTTGGATTTTATGCCCCCAGACCAAATTTCCAACATGTCCTTGAATTCCTTGAGGATGCAAGTTGAAACTCTTGATAAAATTATGACCAAGCCTCAGATGGATGAACCGTCAATTGCATTAGATCCAGGGAACTTGGTTTCAGCTATTGGGGCTCCTCTTTTTTCATTCCATTTCCAAAAAAAAAAAATGTTGGGGGATCTTTGGAACTAGGGTTTTTCTTAGTGAGGCACAATGCAATTTCTGAACAAGAGGTCGATTTTAAAGAACACTATGTTGAGATATTTTGGTTGGGTTTTCATGTGGGACTTGGCCAAAACAATGTGTGGGAGCTTACACAAATCTATTATGCTGCTCAATTTGGATTTATTCCCACAGACCAAATTTCCAACATGTCCTTGAATGCCTTGAATAGGTGAGTTGCAACTCACGATAAAACTCTAAACATACCTCAGATGGATGAACCTTCAGTTGCATTGGATCTGAGAAAATGGGTTTCAACTCGTGGGGCCCCTCTGTTGTCATTTAATTTCCCGGAAAAGAGTTTTTTGGAGGATCTTCAGAACTAGGGTTTTTCTCAGTGAGGTATAATGCAATTTCTGAACAAGAGGTCAATTTTCAAGAACATTGTGTTGAGAGATTGTGGGTAGTGTGGTTGCATTGGTCTTGTCCAAAAATATGTGTGAGATCTCACCAAACTCCATTATGCTTCTTGGTTTGTATTTTATGCCCCCAGAGCAAATTTACAACATGTTCTTGAATGCCTTCAGGAGGCGAGTTGCAACTCACGATAAAAATCTAACTGGGCCTCAGATGGATGAATCGCCAATTGCATTGTGTCTGAAGCACTGATTTTTAGCTAGTGGGGACCCTCCGCTATCATTTTGTTTCCCAAAAAAGTGTTTGTTGGAGGATCTATGGAACTAGGATTTTTCTCAGTGCTTATTAAATATGTTTGACAATTTAACACCTTGTAAGGCTAGACATGGCATGGCATGGAAAGGCATGGAAATAAAAGGTATTTCATGCCAAGGAAATTCAAGGCATGGCATGAAAATGAAAGGAATGAAATGGCATGGAAAGGAAAGGCAAGGAAAGGAAAGGAAATGCAAGGAAAGGCAACATAAGAAAATGCAAGGCATGGCATGGAAAGGTGTAGCATGGAAAGTAAAGTTAAGGGATGACATGAAAAGTCAAGAAAAGGCAAGGCATGGCATCCACCAGAATGTGTTTAGGAGTTCTTCACCAGACACTGCTCAATCCAGGTAGGGACAATGAACCTGTATTCTGGCACTCTTGACCTCCATGTTGTAGATTTAACAACATTACAGTTATTTCCCCTTCAATCACTGGTGTATCAATTCAAGGAGGAGAGTGGACATGCCCATTACTAGTTTCTGGAATGTCTAACTTCCCAACAAGAGGTTGCACCACATGAACTTCTTCACCAGAATGTTGTGCACTAGTTTCCTCTCTAATTTCATCCATTGTATAATTAGTCATCTCCAAGAAAATTCTCCATCATCTAGTCATCCACAATGACTTGTCTTGATGAGATACTAATTGGAGGTACAATAGAAGTCTAAATTGGATTGTTCTCTACTAAACTCCTATGCTTTTATTATGGTGATGAAGGAGAAACAACAATGACATCTATTCCTATAGAAATTGGATTTCCCTCTTTTAAAATCCTACGTTTTGACATACGTAACCTTGCCTTTTCTCTTTCTTCATTTACCTTTTCAATGGGTATTTATTTCCTCGAGGACTTTCTATCTCAATTATGTAAGTTCCCCATGTTTAAAGAGAAAAATTGGCTTCCAAGCACACCACAACAAATTTGTCTTGGTATTACATAAGAAGACACAACTAACAATTACAATTCCAATTAGACAATTTTGCCTTGGTATTACACAATAAGACACAACTAACAATTCCAATTCCAATTCTAATTAGATAGTTTTGTCTTGGTATTACACAAGAAGACACAACTAACAATTCCAATTCAGATTGGAAAAATTTGTCTTGGTATTACACAAGATGGCACAACTAACAATTCCAATTCCAATTGGACAAATTTGTCTTGGTATTACACAAGAAGACACAACTAACTATTCCAATTCCAATTGGACAAATTTGTCATGGTATTACATAAGAAGACAAAACTAACAATTCCAATTCCAATTGGATAAATTTGTCTTGGTATTACATAAGAAGACACAACTAGCAATTCCAATTGGACAAATTTATCTTGGTATTACATAATAAGACACAACTAACAATTCAAATTCCAATTGGAAAAATCCGTCTTGGTATAATACAAAAAGACACAACTAACAATTCCAATTCCAATTAGACAAATTTGTCTTCCAATTCTTCCCACAATTGTCTTCCAATAGCACAAAATTGTCTATTAATTACACAACAAGACAAAAAGAAAAAAAAAACATGTATGTTCTTGCTATTTTTATGTGCAGATGTTGGGATTGTTTGAGTTTTTGAGATAGATGAGGTTGAGGAGTGTGCTTGACACATAAAACTTCTCAAAAACAACAAGCGCACATTCCTATAACATCTGCGCATTCTAGGAACACACACATGTTCCTGGTGGGTAGGGATGAGCACTAAGCACACTCAATCTCAAGGCTTTCAAGTCACACAAGTGCATGTGTGCTCTTCATGCAATGTATATAGCATTTATTGTAGACAAAAAAACTTTATGAATAAATATGTATAGGGGTTTGGGGACAACTAGGACCTAAGGGCTTAAGATTGAAAGTGTTTTGAAGCATAGAGCAAGGGTTAGAGCACGAAGATGTGGGTGCAAGGGTTGTGGGGATTTCAACTAGAGGTATAGGAAAAGTGCACTTAGGGATTATGTGTGGAGGGGATTAGGGGTCGAGTATAGGTTATTCCTAGGCTTAGATGGAGCTAGGGGGGTCGTGTTCATGGTCTAGGTCAAGCTCTAGGTCATGGTCTAGGTCTAGCTCTAGGTCTATGTCATGGTCTAGGTCATGGTCTAGGTATATATATAGGTCTATGTCATGGTCTAGGTCATGGTCTAGGTATAGATATAGGTCTATGTCATGGTCTATGTCATGGTCATCATATAGGTCTAGGTTATGTTCTAGGTCATGGTCGAGGTCATGGTCTATGGTTTAAGTCTAGGTATTTCCATGCCTTCATGCCATGTCTTGGTCTTTCTATGCCTAGGTCTAGGTCTATGTCTAGGTATTGACATGTGTAGATCAAGGCCATTTCTTTCCTTGTGATGTACCAAACTTGCTATAGCGTGCGAGCATATGAGAGGGAGAGAGAGGAATACATAGAGGGGGGTAGAGAGAGAGAGAGTGTATGAGAGTGTGAGAGTCAGAGAGAGGAAGATAGAGAGGGGGGTGGAGAGAGAGGAAGAAACAAAGTGTAAGATGAGGAGAGAGGAATACAAAGAGAGTGTGTAAGAGTGAGGGAGAGGGATACAGAGAGGGGGGGGTAGAGAGAGAGAGAGGAGAGATAATGGGAGGGAGGGGTAGAAAGAGAGGTAGTGTTTGAGAGTGTGATAGGGAGGGA
>CBVK0100728017.1:0-15730 GCA_900067695.1 Picea abies
GTGTAGGCAGCTTTTGAGAGTTATCGAGAAAAAGGTGAGTTGGCTGCCAAGAGCCTTCCAATGCAAAAAGAAAATAAATTTATATTAAATATAATATAAAAATTCCAAATGATCTTTAATTTTGAATATTTTAGTGATCAAATAGTATAAAATGATGTCTTACTTCTGAATATTTTAATTCTGAATATTTTAGTAATAAGATAATATAAAATAATCTCTACTTTTGAATATTTTAATGATCAAATAGATTTATATTTTAGTGATCACATAGTATAAATCATCTGATCTTCCAAATATTTTAATGATCATATAGATTTATATTGAATGTATTATAAAAATTTTAAATGATATCTCTCTTCTTAATATTTTTTTAGTTCCATCAAACTCAATAATTCTATTGTCCTATGATCATAGGTAAAATATTTATTAGAAAAACTAAATATTTCAAAACATCTTACATATTTATTTCCAAAAATATTTATAACAGACAAACTATAAATACATACACAATAGAAATGTTAAAAATTCCAAAACCTTACACAAAATATAAAAACTGTGCATAAAATATGAACTTGTGCATTTTGAATGCATACATCTTAAATTTTTTATAACTCCAGCAACAAAACCTATGTCCTCGATGTTACACATAAAAATATAAAAGGGTACATAAAAATATATCGAAAACCACAAAGATGGTATAGCAGTCACCCTACGTTTCCTTGCTGGTTTCAATACCAAAAAAAGAAAACACAGATATAGAAATGATTCATTTCCTACATTTGACTGTTCGAAAATTTTCCAAACATCTACCAATGTAGTTTGGAATATTGCTTAACTCATTCTTCCTAAACTTGTCCAATTGAACCTGCACATAGAAAGCAAAATATGTACACTCGCAAACTGTTTATTTACAGCAATCGAGGCTCTGGAAGTCTGCTTCTCCCCGAGTTTTAACATGGGTATCGATGTTTTAGTAAGGTAAAGTTTTGTAGTCGTTTGTGCTATTACTTTCCAAATATTTCTTTGCTGGCTTTTAATTTTAGATTATGGTATTAGCTTTCAGAAAATGTATATATAAATGGGGTGTGCTAATTAGGAAGTAATTTTTCATCCAGAATTACTTTTTCTGCAAGTTTTTGGTAGTTTTGTTTTAAATTTCCTGTCAATACAGAATTCTGCTTGATTTTCTGAATATTTGGATTGATTTAAAATGGGGCAAAACCCCTACCCTAAAAGCATTGGTTGATTTAAAATGGGGCAAAACCCCTAACCTAAGATTCTAAAATGCAGTCTGAACTTTAATCATGCTGAATTCAGTTTACCCATGAAAATCTGACCGATCTCTTTTTCTTGCCTGAAAAGCAGTTCTGTTTGCTCTCATGTTAGTTTACTCCTATATTTAAAAAATTAACATGTAAAATTGAAAATTTAACCTAATATAGGTTCATTTGAAAATTTTGATTTGTCCATCTATAAAATCCAATTCAATCAAGTATCAGATTTAGCACAATCCAATTCAATTATCAGATTCAGCACTGATTGGATTATCCTATTGTGAAATATTTAAAGAAATCAATACTCTGGAGCAGTGCACTCTAACAATCATTTTATATTTGGCCTGTTAAAATACATTATTGGACAATTGTTGTGTACAAACATTTTCTGTATCAGTTTGTTTAACATCCAATCCATGTTAAGGTAACTGCACATTAAAGAGGACATTAAAGAGGATAAAAGAAAGCAGATAGCTATCATTTTGCTCAGTACATTGAGATTTTCAAACATCCAGAATTGAAGTCTTACAGAAACATTAGGAAAAATGGAACTTTTACTGTTGTCAATTGCATAATGATCTACAATTGTAACACCCAAGAATTTGGAAATTCGATCCAAGAATTTGGAATCTCAATCCAAGTTTCAGAAATTTCTTGTAACCATACATCATAGATCAAAAACCTGCTTGTTTGAGATTGACTGAACATATTTCATTCAATAAAACCAGTAATCGTCCATACCGCATCTCTGCTTTTGAGAGTCCTCCCAACGCCTTCATTTACAGAGAACGGGGTTATTTCGGTCCGGGCAAGCTGCCTGGCAATGAGCTCATGAGGTGGGATCATATTCCTCTCACAATCCCCTCCTTCATCATCATCACTACTATCATCGTCAACTAACCCATGACTTCTACTCCAGCAATTTCCATTCTTCTTCTCCTCCCGTGACATCTGAGACCAGTCTGGGATATTCACAGGTCCAGAAGACTGATACCTCATTCTCCTCTTATCATTCTCTTCACGATATGATTCCTTCCTATGAATCATTACTGATCTTCTGTTATTTTTATTATTCCCATCCTTTGCCATCGATCGGCAAACTGCAACACCATTACAACCATTTTCCTTAAAACCAACCTGCTCGGAGGTCTCTGCATCAATACTATCCCATATATCCTCCTCATTAAACTCTTCCATCCTCTCAGATTTCTCAATGCTTCCGGATTGCTGAAATCCAAAGAGCTTGTAAATATGATGATTCTCCTTAGGTTTAGACCTCGCCAGCATCGATTTTCTTCCCTTTACGACCACCCGAGATCTTTTTGCAATCTTTTTCTTCAATTCCCAATGATCCCAATCCTAAAATTCTCTATGAAGCCACTCAGATTGAGCCCATTGAAAGTGTTTTTTTTGCTCCACACAGTTTATCCTCCACAAAATTTTCCGAAGAATAAACTAACCCAACTCCTGATCACTGCATATGAGCCCACCCAACTCCTCAGATTGATCTAATTTCAACACTGCCTTAGCCGTTACTCTCTGTCCAACACCAACAGCCCCTCCCCTCTTATAGGTCCGAGAGATCATACTCCTAATTGTTTACTAATAAAATGAACCTGAATTCAAAACTTCAAGGTTAACTATTTGTCGATATTGGTTTTTTGGGGCTTTTAACCTAATCCTGGATCCATTTGATGGTTAGAAATTAAAATCCCACTCATGGAAGTTGTCAGATCGAAGGAAAATGTCACACCTAGCCATTAACAAAGTATATCATTGCATGACATGATCTTTTACTATTCTTCACTTTCGATGTCATCATGATTTCATTGATTATCTGGAAGATGCTTTTTGTATATGTCACGTTATCCATTGTGGTTTTTTAATTTGAGGATGTGAAAGTTCAATGGTATTTTTGGTTAAAAAAAATATTTAAATTAGACAAAAAAATAGGACGAATTCAATTTGAATCTACCTACAATTTTTAAAATCCTTAAAAAAAAATCAACCATATGAAATTTTGCATAAACTCGGATCTTGACAAGTGAAATAGACGTTTCGTTGGGATTTTAGATTTGCTGGACCAATAAACATGACGGGACAAATACTAAAATTTGGGACGAGTGTATGAAGAGAATGCATATCTTGGACTCTGTGCTCCAATTATGAATGCAAAGAAATATCAATTCCCAGACGTGCATGGTATTCTTTATTATGAATTTGATTGAAGCAAATGAAACCACTGATAGAGAAAGATTTGTACGCCAACTTTAATGGCTTGTAATAAATAGTGGGCGAGACGATTCTTCTGCCTTGATGTTGAAATCTCTGTAACAAAAACCAACCGTGTTTAACCTAAAAAAAATAAAAAAAATTGAGGCCTTTAAGAATACGTTTGTAGAAATAGAGGATTCCACTATGAACAGCTAATCTGATTGCGTATAAAATACCACTCTCTGTATTCAAGGTTGATTATACACAAATACAATATTGAGTGCGATTTATGAAACATGCAGTGATCACATAACGTGGGATTCCTCTTGGAAAAACTAAAATGTTCTTGGAGTCAAGCAGATGATTACAAACGTTACTGTTTGACATAATTAATTACTGCCATCTGTAATACCATCCGAGGTTTGTCGATAGCCGTGTGAAATTAACGATGAGCTACAAGTGGCCCCAAGTGATAGTGTGAAGAACTTGGATTCCAATCATTCTTGGGAAATACACCACCTGGGCTTCACTGACGTAGTATCTGATGAGTAGTTGTGCAGTGCTAAATCTGCTGGAGTTTATTTTTATTTGGCAAAAAAGAATTGAATAATCTACACTTCTGGAGGAAATTAGAGGAGCATAATATGAAAGCTTCAAAATCATAATACAAAATCTGGATATATTTAATTGTAGCATACTTGTAAAAGAATATCATTTGCCTTTCCAATTGTGATCTATTCAATGAGGTTTTGATAGAAGACCATGCATGATAATTGTGAGTATGAGTATGTGACAAGCAAGTGTAATATAAAGAAGTGTCTCATAAGTTAACGTATGATAAAAGGTAATTATATTGGATAAGTATCTACGTGAAAATGTATGTAATAGAATGGTGAAAGACAAAGCTTCAAAACCATCCATGATAATTGTGAGTATGAGTATGTGACATGTAAGTGTGTAATATAAAGAAGTGTTACATAAGTTAACGTATGATAAAAGGTAAATATATTGGATAAGTAAGGTGAAAATGTAATAGAATGGTGAAAGATAAAGTTGAATTGTGGAGGTGAAAATGTAATAGAATGGTGAAAGACAAAGTTGAATTGTGGAGGTGAAAAGTGTGCAAGAGTGAGAAGAGAAGAATATAAAAACCATGACATAGAAAGAGTGTGATGAAGGGAGATATTGAGTGTGCATTTATGAAGCATGATGTGGGGAACTCATAATATATGCAACATGGAGATAAGCTTGACAAAAGTAATGCAACAATTTTTCAAAGGTAGTTCAAAAGTTAAATTAAGAAAATGAATAATCAAAACCAATATTAGAAGAGGAAGTGAATAAGCAATGCTTTAAAGGTAGCTAAAAGGTTAAACTAAGAAAGATGAATAATCAAAACTAATACTAAAAGATGAAGAGAAAAAACACAGAAAAAATCATATTCAAAACTAAAACAAGAATATTAATTATGGAAGTCATACATCCCTAAACATTACATCAAGGAAGGGACACTTATGGGGGTGGGGGGTAATATTAGAGAAAACATATTAGAGAGGGTTCCAACAAGAATGGTAGATACAATTTTTTGCTAGTATTAGAGATTAGAATGGGGTCTTTTCTCTTCCTTGATGGTAAAAATTCACTATAAAATCAATCCCTAAATCTTGCTTTTGGATATATACAAGGCGCAAAATGCTATAATCTTTAAGAATAAAATTTGCAACCGAGACAAATATGAAATAGAGACAAGTTGTCTATCAAAGAATCAGTAAAATCAAGGATGGAAAGAACATTATAAAAATATCCTTATTGAAAAGATTCAAGAATGTAGTGTACCCAACCACGAGCTAATGCAACATTACTTGAGGAATACACATTAAGACATGAAATTTCTTCTTATTAATTTCCTATAGCTTATCGGCTACAAATTACACACTATTTAACCATTGACTGGTACCAACGCTCCAAATGCATCTAACAACATATATTAAAACATGAATGCAACTTCTCAAGCAAACAAAAAACACACAACATCCATATAAACCATTTGCACAACTAAATATCATGATAAACACAATAGAGAACTTATCTGTTAAAATAGATAACCAAATGAATGCATACGAAGGATGAAACTCCTAGCCATACGCATTGCTATTCATTTTCTTTCAACAACAAACCACCACTAGCAGTGATCACAACAACCCTCACAAGGCTCTTGAGTTTATTTCTCAACACAAAAAAACTCTTCACACGCTTATAGCCCGATTTATAGGCATACCAACCTCTTTCTCAACATAAAACGTAGCCCAACAATGGCTTTATTCAGTCCCAACATGATTGGTTCTCTTCCCAATACTCATCTCCTCTCTTTCTATCCAAAATCTACTAGTAAAAACTGTTCTCCATTCAAAATTGTGGTTTTCCCAAAAAACTGCCTCCTTGGCCATAAAAATTTCCTCTCTTTGTTTGCTTGCTTGACTTGACTTACACTCTTCCCAAGTTGATTGTAATCATGCCCATGCTCTCCAATAACTATGGGATGTGAATCCTCACACCCACCCTCTTATAAGAGTTAAATGATTGACTTTCAACACACTCCACATCAAATTAGAAGGTTATATACAATGATAATAATTCAAGAACGTGGGTTGGATTAATACCCTTGAGTAATTTCCCCTTGGATCCCCCTCTCTCTTGTAGAATCATATCCCCCCCCATCATTCTTCATCCCTTTCGTATCGCAACCAACGATTATTTTTTTTTTTAATAAATCAATTCATATAATATACAATTCGACCCCCGACCACATTAAATCAATATGGGTTCTTCGCCCCAACACCTCGACTCACCAACCTAATTCACATTTATAAAATTACATTATAATTCATGGGAATTAGAACTGGGCATGTTACATTCCCCTCCCCCTTATTTTGGCACTGTCCTTAGTGCACAACACCACCATGTGTACATTCATTTTACAATTTTGGCTCTACGACCATCAATAAACATATAGGCTCTTCAACCTAATATCACATAGTGATTCCAGCCTAAATATAAATGCACACACTCTGGCCTCAAAAATACATATATATAGGCACTCTAGCCCCAAAACATAGATACATAACCCACTGACATTCTCCTACAACTATCCCAATTTCCACCAACTCTCTTCCACCAACCTGCCCAACCCAAGGAATGTACCCCCTTCGGTGGACTCAGTCCATCGAGTTGTACCATTCTTTTATCAAGGTTGACCCAAGGAATGTGTCCCTTTAACTGCCCTTAGTCCATCGAGTTTCACCATTCGTTTATCAAGGTCTTTCGGGCACAGGTGAATGAGAACCTCACTACTAGGAACTCAAGGGAACTCGTTGCTAGGAAAACTGCCAATAAAATAACCAACAACAACCTTGTTGTTGTAGTGCAGCTGACACGGGAGTTCACTCTTCAGGCCCGACAACGTGGTTCTTCAACAGTGCAACTCCTACATAGGAGTTAACTCTTCATGCCTAACAACATGGTTCTTCGATAGTGCAAATCCTACATAGGAGTTCAGTCTTTAGGCCTGCCAACCTGGTTCTTCAACAAGCTTGACAACTTGCTTCTTCTGCAATCCCGACAACTTGATTCTTCATGTTGTAATCACCCTCTAGGCTCAGACATCCCTTTCACTGTTATATAGTTCCTCAGGTGATCCATCATTTTCCAAGGTGTTCTTGCATAGATGAATGCCAACTTGCTGCTAGACTTCCACTATAAATTCATAGCCTATGACAATCATCACATTTTCATCATAGGCATACATTAAATATGAGACATCATCATAAAATTTTCAATTATAATTTTCAAATCTATTTTGTACAGGAAAAGAAAATTTCCAAACATGAGTTTTCTTGTCATTATGTTTGTCTCACACAGTAGAAAACATTGGTCTTATTTATTGGGTTATACCTCGGCCATGTCCAAGACCATTCTCCTTGCAATTTCCTCAATTTTAGTGCAACCAAACATAGTGTTAGCAATTTTAAAGTATAATTTCAAAACTGTTTTATACAAGAGAAATAAAAGTTTCCGTGCATGAGATTTCCTGCTAATTATATTTGTCCCACACAACAACAAGCATCGATCTCTTATATGGGCTTACATCCATGCCATATCCAAGACCATTCTTCGTGCGCTTCCTCAACTCTAATGCAACCAAACAAATTGTTAGGATTCATGCACATTTACAATAGTTCATGAAATAATCTTAGATTTGTACTTTACCAACAATTCAATCATTTCCAACCATTATTCACATTAAAAATGGCATTCAACCAATAATCATATTATTTAGAATGAACTATCATTTATTCTACATGCATTGTCAACAAACCAAGCTTTTTATAATGCAATCAAACATTACCCATAATTAAAACCAATGTGCTAATACTCATGGCCACATCCACACAATGCATCCTTGCATTGACTCTGGAATACCATATGTTCATGTCATACATTCCATCATGTGAATTGGAAGGTATGGCCCATGCCTCAATACATCATCCAAACTCTTCCCCACAACCCATCCGATCATTTGGATACCTTCCCCTTCAACCCATACACAACACTAGGAACATGATCCCTTAGTTTTGTTTAATGTAGGCAAAAAGGTTGCAGTCCAAACCTCAGTTACATAGGCGAAAACCATTATGCACTTGGATGGCACTATAGCCTTTCCATATCCAATCTCATCATGGCCTCACACATGACCTTCTCTAATGGAATTCATTGTTACAACATGAGTAATGTCTCATGACTTAACTTGGTTATGATCTTATAACCAACATAAAACGATATGAAATTATATTTCCCATAAATGCATTCAAGCAACAATTAATATTTGCATACTCAAGGCCTCCTGCCTTTACATCAAATCAAATATTGAGATTCGATTGAGGGAATTCTTACCTCAATTCCCTTCAACATGTATACATCATAACAACCCCAAATGCATACCTGCATGGTTGTCCTCAATTTATTAGATGGTACCTTATCAACTGGTACTTTGTAGAAGTTCATAGTCTCCCTTTACCGACCTCTTGATCATTATTCCCACCATCCTTATTTATCTTCACATGGATGGATACCATAAGCAACAATATAATCATGTTATAATCATTTTACCTGGATACACAATCCATCATTAGTTTTATTCAATATCATAACGTCATTATGTCATATATATATATATATATATATATCAACCGACTACTCTTAGTCTATACTCATGCCACCGACATGTTCAAGCATGTCCACATGCACAAATTCACATCAGTATGTTCTGAGCATTTGATCTTTCATGCCTATTTTATGCATATGCATTCTGTCTTTATTATATGCATCATGCATTAATTCTATCATGCACTTCAATTCATATCTATTTCAGATTCAATTAATTATTTAGCTTGTTGTTGTAGATGGTTGTCCTTGAATCCCTATAGAACATCGTTGCCTTGTGTACTACTAGTCTGCTCAATTGTGCACCACTGGCCCCTATTCTACACCTTCTAGCCAAGCCCCCATTTGGCTATTCCGCATTCCCAGCCACTAGATCCACTAGTCCTGCCATCTCACAACTACTTTCTTTAGGCAGAGAAAAATTGTCCCAACATCTCCTGGCTAAATTTTCAATATTCATAGTGTTGTAATATGCATGTTGGAAAATTGGTTGTCATTGATATCAACTCTAAAATAAGTATAGAAGCCTCTAAAAGTAATGGGTGTATTTGAATAAGTCTCCAAAGTGGTCCCCTTATGGCGTAGCTTTAAGCATGATCCTCAAGGGAAGATGCTTTGAACAAGTCTACAAGAAACCCTGAGAATATGGTTAGGAAGCCCCGAAGGTGTGGTCATGAAGCCCAAAGTTGACTGGAGAAAACAAGTATGAAGGACTTCATAACTGCATGCAATACCCTCATAGATGGATTGTCTTCGTCATGTTATTTCCGACTGTAGCTGGAAAGCCATGTGTTTCCTCACGGTTGAGAAGTTACACTCTCTTAAAGTTGAAGCCCGAAGTATGGTCAGGAAGCCCCAGATCTAAGGTCAAAGAAGTTACAAGTCAACCCCAAATCAATTAAAGGAGAAAAAGTTGTTGCAACAAGAAGTTACAGGTCGGCCCTAAAGTCAATTAAAGGAGGCACTTGGAAAAGTATAAATACACATAAAAAAAACTCTCATTTGTTTATTCAAGCATGTGTGTGTTTGTGGTATGGAGCTAGAATAAGTGGGTCTGCACTTGTGCTAGGCGGTTTGACGGTCTCAGTAAAACAAATCTGGCCTAGGAGAAAGGAGGTCAAGGAGAGCAAGGAGTACGGAAGTGATTGAACTAGATTTATGAGGTTATCCTCGGGTCGCAGTGGAGCAAGGCGCGGATGCACATGATTTACAGTGAAGCATAGTGCATATGTCCATGGGTTGATAGTGTATGAATCACATATCTGTGGAAAAGTTTTAAAAAAAGTATTATTCTTTTAATGTTAAAGTTGAGGAAGGTATGTTGGTCTCTGATCATATGCACCAGGTTGTTACATGATTAAAGGTATGTCTTTATATGAGTTTTGAGGGTTATATCTTGATGTTACGGTATATGCTTGAGTCATATCTTGGAGAGTCTTTGAAACATGGATATAGAAATATGTTGGTGATTTTGGGCATATGATTTGAGGTATATTTCTGGAACATGGTTTATGGTTTATCATGGATGTTATGGCACATGATTGAGGCATATTTTTGGTACACGCTTGGTACATGATTTCAGGCATATCTTGGTGATGTTGGGCATATGTTTTTGGGAGATGTTCTTAGTGATTTTGGCATATGGTTTATTTGAATGGATATGGTTTTGGCGATAATTATGTATCAATATCAATGACAGTTGCAGTGACATGTTGATTATTAGTAGCAGTGACAAGTTGATTATCGGTGACAATTTCAGTGACATGTTGAGTCTCCATTTATATTTCAAGGAGGTAGGAAGGGGAAAGGAAAGGGGGTTGGAGCCTCCTTCCAGTTGGTGTTGGAGAATACAAGGAGTCATAGTTCCTTTGAGTTGGTGCTCATAAAACTAGGGGGTTGGAGCCTCCTTCCAGTTGGAGCTGGAGAATTTAGGGAGTTGTAGCTTCTTTCAGGTTGGAGCCTGTAAACAGGGGGTTGGTGCTAGGGAATTTTGGAAGTTGGTGCTTCCTATGAATGTAATCTTTTGATATATAAGAAAGCATAATGTGGTTTTCTCCCATTTGGGTTTCCACATAAAATTCTTGTGTACTGTGTATCTGTGGCTACGTGTTGTTGAATGGCATTGTTCATAGTATATTTAATGCAATTATATGTTGATAAATTGATGTTTACATATTCTGATTAAAAGTGGTAAAAAATGCATAATATTGATTAACCCTCCTCTCGGTATTCCAACAATTGGTATCAGAGCAGGTACTTTAGAAACAATCTAACCAATGGAAGGTAGATCATGGAGTGCACTAAGAATGAAATGTTGATGTTTGATGGTCATAACTATGCCTTCCAGAATATAAGGGTTAAAACATTTTGTACACACGGGGATTTGATGTCTGGCAAGCAGCAATAGATAGATACAAGGCACCTGCCACTCCCCCAACAGATAAAGATGGAAATCATTTTTTTGATAACAATTCAAAGGCTACGAATGTTATTCTGGGTGCCCTGGTTGATTCAATATATGTCAAGGTTATGCATTGCGACTCTACAAAGGAAATGTGGGAAAAAATTCAAAATGTTTACAAAGAAGATGTCAAAGTCAAAGGGGCCAAGCTTCAAACTTATAGAGGTCAATTTGAACAACTGAAAAATGAAGGAAGATGAAGATATCAGAGCTTATTTTCTACGAGTTGATGAAATAGTGAATGGAATTAAAGGTTTAGAAGAAGAAATTAAAGAACCATTGATTGTTCAAAAGGTATTAAGGTCTCTTCCAATGAGATTTGATCATAAGATTTCAGCCCTAGAAGAAAGAGTAGATCTTGCTACGTTGAGCATAGGCGAGTTACATGGAATCCTTACAGCTTATGAAATGATAACAGAATAGGATAATCCATCCAGGAAGGAAGCAACTTTCAAATCATCCAAGAAGACAAAGAAGAAGAAACAAAATCCAAAGTCAGATTGCAACTCCACCAATGATTCAAATGAAGATGAAGAAATGGCCAACTTCGTAAGGAAGTTAAAGAGAGGAACTGTCAAGTACAAAGGTAAGCTTCCTTTAAAAAATTTTAATTGTGGTAAAATTGGTCATTTTGCTCATAAGTGTCCTTATGATAAGAATAAAGAGAATGATGAAGAAGAATCTCCCAAGAAAGAAAATAAATTTCAGAAAGAATACAAGAAAAGAAACAAAAAGAATTTCTTCAAGAAAAACCTCTACTCAAGAGAAGATAATTCCTCATCAAATGAGGATGATGACAGTGACTCTGAAAGAGTAATCTTTATGGCATTGGAAAATGATGAAGAAGATTATGAAGAAGAAGGTGAAGTAGATCTTGAAGTAGAACTAATCAGCGCCTTAAGTGAGATAAAAAGAGAAAGGAAGGAAAACAAGTCACTCAAGGAAGAATTGATCAAGCTGAAGGAGGGTTCTCAAAATTCCAACTCTGAAGAAGTCTAGCAAATGATTATGAATCTAAAGTTCCAAGTAGAAGAGGTCAGAAGGATTGAATAAATGCCCAAAAACTAGTTGGAAGAAAATGAGAAAATGAAGGAAAGTTGGGAAGCAGAAATAGTCTCAGTAAGGAAGGAACTTCAAGAGAAATATATGCAACAAAACAACAACAAAATATTGGATGAGATCATCAATAGTAAAAATCCATACTATGACAAGTCTAGACTAACATAAAAAGAAATGCATATTGAGAAGGGTTCGAGCTCCATGACGACAGAAAAGGAAGCAAAACAAAGGAGTCATGCAAAAGTCATCAGAGGTCCCACCAAGAAGGAAGAATGCAAGCCTTCAAAGGAAAACATTAAGGGAATGGAAAGAACTCAAGAAGAATATTACAAAAGAATTGCACCGCCTATAAGATCTAGAACTCAGAACCAACAACTAGCATTGGAAAGAACTCAAGAAGAAGATTACAAAAGAGAAGCACCATTTAGAAGATCCCCCACACTTAGGTACCAAATTATTTTTCTTGGTTTATGTTATTCCTGTAACAATTTTGGGCACAAGGCTATAAAATATGGAGCCTATTCTAAGAACAAAAGCAACTATGAAGGCTACTCTAGAATTAATCATCTTAGAAAGACTGATGAAGCATATAACAAAAACTATAACAATTATGGCTCATTAAATAATGAAGTAAAATGCTATAAATGAAAAAAAATTGGACACATGGCCAAAGATTGTAGATTGATGTTCCTCCAAAGGAACCAAAGTAGGATTTCAACAATCATGTAAAAGAACCATCAGGGATATGGAAAAGGAAGCAAGATAAACTGAACATTAAAGAATGTTCCATTGCTCTACAAGCCCAAAGAAGAAAAAGTGATTGGTACGTTGGCAATGGTTGTTCAAATAATATGACAGGTAACAATGACAGGTTTGTGACTCGAAATAAAGAAAGAGATGGATTAGTTTCGTTTGGCAATGATAACTAAGCCAAATTATGGGAAAAAGGCACAATCAAGCTTGGAAGTAAAGATGTCATGGCAAAAAATGTCCTACTTGTCAAAAATATGAAGCATAATATGCTAAATGTGAGTCAAATGTGTGACCAGGGACATACACTTATATTCGACTCAAAGAAATGGTATAAAAGGAAAGAAGGATCAGGCAAGTTGGCGATGAAAATAATGACTCCAAACAACATATACATCTTAAATGAGATTGGAAACGAAACATGTTGCATGGGAAGGGAAAATGAAAGTTGGCTTTGGCACAGAAGAATGGGTCATATGAACTTTGACAATCTTGTCAAAATCAACAAAAAGGAAGTGGTAAGAGAAATTTCTGAAATTTCAAAGCCAACCAATACTATGTGCAAGCATTGTCTACATGGAAAATAAACAAGAACTGAGTTTAGAACAAAGGAATACTCTACAACTAAACCATTGGAGATTGTACACATCGATCTATGTGGACCGATGAGAACAAAAGGGTTGAATGGCGAACAATACTTCATGCTACTTATTGATGATTTTACAAGAATGTCTGCGGTATGCTTTCTCAAGAAAAAAACCAAAGGCATTCGAATGTTTCGGGATATTTAAAAAGATGGTTGAAAACGAGACTGATTTGAAAATCTAGTGCTTGAGATTAGACAATGGAGGTGAGTTCACATCAAAAGAATTCATGGAATTTTGTGAAGATCATGGAATAAAAAGAAAATTATTGGCAGCTAGGACACCTCAACAAAATGGAGTTGTTGAAAGGAAGAACAAAATTGTACAGGAGATGGCCAAAACCATGTTGAAAGATTACAAGTTGAGTAATGTCTTCTGGGTACAAGTAGTACATACAACCATTCATATCTTGAACAGAGGAATGCTTAGAAGTAATAGTGACAAGACTCCATATGAGCTATGGAGGGGAAGACCGACAAATGTCAAACACTATAGAGTGTTTGGAAGCAAATGCTACATAAAAAGAGAAGATAAAATGATTGGAAAATTTAACTCTCGAGTTGATAAAGGCATAATGGTTGGATACTCAAGCAAAAGCAAGGTATCCAACCTAAGACTCAACATAATAGTGGAAAACATCAATGTAAAGATTGATGAAACAAATGTGTCGAAGACCAGATAAGAAAGCATGAATTTGAAAGAACAGGAAGTAGAAGAAGAACTAACTAAGAAGAGGTAGAAGAAGAAGAAGAAGAATAGCAAGAAGAGAAGCATCTAGAAGCAAAACATGAAGAAAACAACTTGCAATATTTTCATATACTTTCCAGGACATCTAATCGCCAGGTTCAGACAAATAATCCACTAGAACAAATAATTGGAGATAAAAATGTAGGAATAGAAACCAGAGGAAGAAAACAGGTACGTACACCGGAACATAGACACCTAGCACTACTATACACAGTTGAACCCGACAACTTTGAGGAAGCCAACAATGATGAACATTGGATCAAGGCCATGGAAGAAGAACTGAATCAAATAGAGAAGAATGAGACATGGGAACTGGTTCCAAGACCTAAAGACAAAAATGTGATTGGTACAAAATGGGTCTTCTGAAATAAACTAAATGAAGATGAACAAGTAACTAGAAACAAGGCACGGATAGTATGCAAAGGATATGCTCAAGTTGAAGGAGTAGATTTTGAAGAAACTTTTTCTCATGTTTCCAGATTGGAAGCAATCGGAACAATCTTGGCCTATGCATGTTCCAAAAGGATAGGAGTATATCAGATGAATGTGAAATCAACATTTCTAAATGGAGAATTAGAAGACGAGGTCTACATAGAACAACTAGAAGGGTTCCTACTGTCAAAAAGGGAAGACTATGTTTGCAAATTAAAGAAAGCTCTATATGGACTCAAGCAAGCCCCTAGAGCTTGGTATTCAAGACTGGACAAGTACTTACAACAACAAGGATTCAAAAAGGGCAATGCAGATAACAATCTCTATATAAAAGTGGATCGGGACAACATACTTATTATTGAAGTGTATGTTGATGACATCATCTTTGGAAGTGATGATGACATGATGAGTAAGAAATTTTCCAAAGACATGCAGAATGAATTTGAAATGTCCCTACTTGGTGAGTTGACTTTCTTTTTGGGACTCCAGATATCTCAACTAGATGAAGGTATTTTCATTTATCAAACCAAGTACATCAAAGAGATGTTGAAGAAGTTTATAATGGAAGATTGGAAACTCGTAAGTACTCCTATGGTGATTGGTTGCAAGTTGAGAAAATATTATGAATACAAGGAAGTAAATCAAAAACTCTATAAATCAATGATTGGCAACCTACTATGTGTGACAACCTCAAGACCAAATGTAATGCAAGTTGTTGGACATGTTGCAAGATTTCAAGCAACATCAAAGGAAACTCAATTTATGACAGTAAAGAGGATCTTCAAATATCGTAAAGGAACAACAAAGTTTGGATTGTGGTATCCAAAAGGGAATGAGTTGACTATGGTCACCTACACAGGTGCAGATTGGGCGGTAAGCATTGATGATAAAAGAAGTACTATTGAAGTATTCATGTTTATTGATGATAA
>CBVK0100728018.1:0-15730 GCA_900067695.1 Picea abies
TATCATTATTATTTATTTATTTTTATTTTTATTTTTACATAAATATTTTTATTTTACCGCCAATTTCACCTAGACCTAGATTTTAATTTTCGAGATTGGGTGACATTTTATTAGGGAAATTGTTTTTAAAAAAAAAGTGTCACATTAATCATCCTAAGGCCATCTAGGTTGATCCATTTATTAATAAAAAATGTGACGTGCCCTTCAGGACGCACTAGGTGCTCTAAGGGTGCCACTCACCTCATTCTTTTTCTCTTATGCGACGTGCTCCAAGGGTGCCACTCGCCTCATTCTTTTTCCCTTGCATGACGTGCCCTTTAGGATGCACTACGTGCTCCAAGGGTGCCACTTGCCTCTTGATTGACTTGGTCGACATCAAAAACCCCTGCTTGCATGACGTGCCCTTTAGGATGCACTACGTGCTCCAAGGGTGCCACTTGCCTCTTGATTGACTTGGTCGACATCAAAAACCCCTGGAGTCAATACTCCGCCAGGTGATCTTGTGGGATACTAAGGGACTCTAAGTAATAAGGCCCCTACCTTATTGCGCACCCCTTAGAATCATTGTGAGTGACTATCATAGTCTACCCTCACGACATTTTGGGTCTTCTTGAACTAGGTAGTCATTAACCTACAATCCGAGCCACGAAAGGAGTGCTAGTAGACTGTGGTAGGGTTGTTGTCCACACCTCTCCCTCAACGTCTCTAGTAGTCATGCGTGACCCCTCTACTCCACATGTGAGTCTAGTCGGCAAGATATCGTCAGCCTGCATCATCAATGAATCATATAAGAATAAAATCCATAATCATAACATCTCATCAGATGCCCATATGTCATATATATAAAACAATCAAACCCCAATAGTTCACTCCCTGACTAGATCCGAAGTCTAATGGTTTTATCGATGTTTCAGCATCCTCGAGGCCCAAATCCTACACACTTAGTAGAACCGCGTCAATAGCGCTTGTCTAAGTCAATACAACAAAATAAAATATGATCACATCCATAATGCCTCATAATCATAATCAACTTCCAATAATATAATAATCTGGATCACTTGCAAGCAAGTGTCCTCAGAGAATAAGTTTTCTCAGTGCACGCAAGAGAGGGATGTTACATAGAACCTACCCAGTACTTTGCATTCTGACACTACATGAACTCGCCTAATGTGGGCTCTCCACTTCAATTGAAATCACATGGTAGTAGTGTGCATAACGTACCTGTCGCTCTTTCCCAGGAATGAGAGGCTCGAGGTGCCATTACACCCCTCATAGTCAACCCTTTGGTCTCATTTTCATTTTCTTCTTCATTATGTTACTCTTCACAACCTGTGAATCTGGTGGGGTTCGACTCTGGTGAGGTATGGATGTAATAGCACGTTGGCAGGGTTCTCCACTAGCATGGGTAAGTAACCACATACTCTTTAACTTTGTAAAGGTTCTTTGGTGCCATGAATTCTCTATGCAATGTGTTCTCTGATGTAATATGTCCTCTGGTACAAATGCATTCTCTCAGGTTTTGTGTCACATTCTTTGTTCTTTTCTTTTGGCTTGAAGGTTGGACCCAATATTGTTTGCACCTCTGTATATGTTTCATTCCAGGTTCCACTGTGATAAAGGTTGTACTTGTCTACTATGTTTAATCCTTTAAGTTTTGTCAGTCGGGTTTGATTCAAGAGATAGGGTTATTGTTCTTCTTCTCTGTTGACTATAATTCCTCAAGCTCGTGCCCTTCTGGTTTTCTCCCCAGTCAAAACTGTGGTCAGGAATCATTGTAAAACGTTGCCATAAACTAAACCCTTTGTGTTTTATTTTTTATCATTTTGGTTTTAGGTTTGAAAAGAGGTTGTTAGACCTCATGGCCATTTGTCTGGAAAGTTTTGTCCAACATAATCCTCAACCTTGAGACTTAGTATGTGCATGCCTTGGATGAAATTCTTTTCCCGAAAAGGTTAAGGTGTTGTTATTTCTATTCTAGGACTTAGACATAACTTGTGAAGTATGTTTCGCTTATTAAATTTGTTACAGACTCAACTCTTTAAACTTTGTATGGTTAAACTCTTACTCAAACTCTGTCTATTTTTATAGAAGGTTAAAAATCATTATTTCGTTTTAAGTGGAAATCAACGTTTCTCCATATGTAATCGTTGGTTATTAGATTTATTAAATTCAGAACCCGTTTGAGTGAATCGTAACTCTATCTTTGTTAAGGGTTAATGATTATTTCCACAATATCTTCTTCAAATACTTCCTTTCTCTAAATTAGACATTCTTCTGCACTTATCGAGAATTCTAGGTTTGATAAATATTAAATTTAATTCGACAATGATCTTTACTTTCTATTACGTCCTCTATAGTTAAATTTTTGTCTATATAATGTAGGAAATTACTTGTGGAAAAGTTCTCCTTGAAACCGAAAACTTGGAAACCGATCTTCTCGTTTATTCTTATTGTACTTACTATTCCTATCGAAATTTCATCTGTGTAGTACGAGAACAAAGGTAACTCTATTTTTTATTTGTTAACTCTATACTTAGTTCTCAACTTCGTGACAATAAATTCCTTCCATTCTTTTGGTCCTCTAGATAGGGTTATGAAAAATACTTCCAAGTAATTCTTTTGATGATTGTTTTGTAATATAGACTATTTCACTTAATCTCTTATCATTTTAGCCTCTGTAAAATCTAGAATAAACTTGTTGTTGCTATTTCCTTGTTAATTATTTGTTTTGCAAGTTTTCTCCTCATTGGTACATTCTATGATTTCCTTTTTATATATTTGTTCTTTGTATTTTATAGTCTAAATATTTTAGAGGACATGTACAAGAATGACGAAGAACATAACTTTATTAAATGTATGTTTTTCTTTTTTTAATTTCACAAGTGAATAATCCACACATGGATATAATTTAATGATGGGTCCCTTTTTCTTTGCGAGGGAACACATGAAATGGTTATAGACCCAGTCCTCCTTCTGAATTGTGGATCGACTACTTCACAAAGGAAACCAAAGACAATATGATATTCATCAGGATCCAAGATAAGTTGCGCCTTTGAATTCTTTTATTTATCTCATTCTTTAATGACTTGAACACTAGTAAAGTTACTAACACCTTCGCATTAATTCTCTTGCGATTTGGAAATAACAGTGTGCTTGGTGAAAGAATCTTTCTTCCATCAAAAGGTATTCGGGTTCCATGTTTTCCTTCACCAGTCCATGCACGCATTCACTTTAGTTACAGACAGTTTTTATGTAGGCTCTTTTAAAAATCTGTTTAAACTAGTTATGTAGTTCTTCGGTCTATGGAAACCCCATCTGTACTATTTTGTCAGCGACCTAATGATTGTAATAAATGTATTTTGCCAAACATTCTGAGATCTAATGTATCAACTATCTTTCTGTATTAATAGATTAAAAAAAGGAATGTAATTGGGACTTTTATTCTTTTCCACCTATATTCAACATAGTAGTAGAAATTTCAATACAAACTATTTATACTTGTGTCTTTCTAAAGAATTTGATTATGTACCATAAATGAACAACAATCAAATAAATAATTCTATTACAACCAATAGCCACATATACACAGTTTTATCTTTATATATATATATATATATATATATATATATATATATATATATATATATATATATATATATATATATATACTAAACTACAAAACTTCAAAAAGCGTCACTACTAATACTCTTACACAGTGGAAAGCCACAAATATAACATGGCTACACAGTCCACTTAAATAGATTCAGATTTATGTATATGGGATATAAAACATAACATCAACCATATAACATCCACAATATAATATCAACAATAAAAAGTAAATAGGTGAGATACATATATGAATATTGATGTTGGGAAAAAAAATGGAACAACCACATTCCACCCAACTGTAGAAACAGAACAACCGCTATCACTTGTCCTGATTACCCCCTAGCTTGACCATGAATCCATAAGGGAAACCAGGTCACACTCCTTAGCCACTGTCACCTTCAACAATTAAAAACATGTTTTTCCCTCACACCAGATGTGTTCATAACAACAATAGTTCTCATTCCCCAACATACTAAGCAATGTCTTGCCTCCCATATATGTTGCATTTACCTTGAGCCCATGTCTTTCCATTCCTTTTCCTCCTTGGGGAAATTCGCAGCTTTACAAATCCATAATTTTCAGGGGCTACCAGCGACAAAACTCAACTTCTGACACTTGTAAAAATCATACCTAAGTTAACTCAAACTTGTTCCTCACTCATGGAGTCTCAAACTTGTTCCTCACTCATGGAGTCATAGTCAACTATTTTTAACCCAAATGTTCCATTTGTCTTCCAACATTTAGTTTATTAAAAAAAAATTCTCATACATGTTCATAAAAAATGATAGTTGAGCAAGTCAAATCTTTGCTCACCAGTCATAAAAATAATAATTACATATATTTTCTATAAATAAAAATTTATTTCTAAATTCGAATTTCCATATATGAAAATTTATTTCTAAATTCAAATTTCCATAAATGAAAATTTATTTATAAATTCAACTGGAAATTTATTTTATAACAATTTGAAGATATCACCCTCTTATCCCTATCTATTAGCGATCTAGAAATATATTCATTTTCTTTTTAGTGAAACGACCTCTCCTCTCCTCTCCTCTGATAATGAATATTTATGGTGGTCCTCTCTTCCTCTTCGATGTTCTTCGTTCATTTTACCAATGTGACTTGCACATAAAAAAACATATTAAAATAATAAATAAAAGAATTAGTATGTAAATTAAATGACAACAAAAATATCTCCTTGCCACTTGGCTAAATTGCCACTTGTTCTCCGTTTGTGCGACTGGCATTGATTTCATTAATAATAGTTCCAACGATGTCGGTCTCATGATGCTTACACAATCTCTCTTTGGGAGTAATTAATCCACAAATACATGTGAATGTGTGACATAAACAATGTTGCAATATAGTTATTTTATGTCATCTTTCTTATCACTTTTATTCTTTGCAAAATGAGGAGATTTGTCCTTGATTTCTTTCTCATATTCACAACCAACAATCACTTTCATTTGTTTTCACTCAATGATCTCGTGACATAACTCATGAGCTTTGTCGAACCTCCACAAGATATCTCATAACTCATCTTTTCTATCGACCGTGCAGTGATACCCTATGATCACGTTCAAAACTTTAGCGATCCCATAGTATTCTCTGACTCGCGTATTCCTTATCCACAATAATGCAAGTGTAAATTTGTGGAGAAAGTCACTATTATATCTTCGAGGTAGTTAATTAAAATAAAATGGGGCTTGGTTTCTTTTCTTTAGCAGTTTTTTCTCGCTTTCTATGAGCTAGCGACACTTATAACTTTGTTATGAGATGTTTATAGTGATTTAGGGATCCGAAAATTTTAGTTACACCAAACCCTAATTCCATGTGGTTTCTAGTAGATGAGCTGATGCATTGTTTGTTTATTGTTGTAACTCTTCCCAACTGCATCTCCAGACTATGCTATCGTTCCCTCAAAAAAAACCTAGGAATACGTTGAATAGAATGATCTTTGCAATCTGGTGCAATGCATATATCTCATTTTCTTATGATTTTATGCGAACTCAATGTCCTCTTATCGGTTCTTTGCAATTGCATTGATTTCAAAACGTGGGAACCTTTGCAACGTGATGATAATCACGAACCCAACAGTAACTCTTCCACATGCTTTGCTTTTTATTATTTACCAAAAGAAACTTAGCATGAAAAATATTGATTTTTTTTGTTTGTTAGTTTGTCTGTGATTTCCCTGAGAAATTGTGAGGAATTTAAGTCATCAAAATTATTTGGATATCAACTCTTAACATGGCTTAATTTTAAGCCATTAAAATCATCAGAATATCAACTCTTAACATGGCTCGATTTTTTGTTCCAGCAGATTTCGAACCAATAAATTTAACATTACAGACTGCCTTAACATCACACTCTGTAACTAAATATCTTACACTTCAAAAACATATTGAAAATAATTTAATCCAAAATAAAATATCCTTTTTTCAAAATGCTATAATAATTCTGATATGGATAAAAATACTATACTTAAAATTGGTTTGACTTAAAAAAAAAATAAAAAAAATCCATCATTTTATTTTCAAAGTAATTTGATAAAATTTGGAGTATATACTACTTTTATCAAAATATAAAACAACCATGTTTATACAAATCAATCATATTCACAACCTATCAAAAGTCTTAACAAATTTCCCAATACCACGTTTTACAAGTTTTTTTTAAATAACAGAGAAGACTAAAAATTAAGATGGTAAGTAATATCAATGTGAAAATTTCAAACACTTTCACTTAAATGAAAATTTATTAATTCAACCATTGAATAACCATTTCAAACTCTCTTTTTTATCCATAATACCTCTTATCTTAATGACCAACTTATTCACGTAAACCAAAGCATGTGTGCTTACATGTACCATGTAAAAGTTTATTTGTAATGAGTTTTAATAAAAGTTTATTTGTAATGAGTTTTAATAAGCATAGTAATCAAATTTGTTTGATTTGTAAAAATTAATGCTCTTGCTCCAATTGAGAACTACGGGTTCATCTTCCAACTTTAATATATATTATTTTAAGATGCAGAATGAATGCATATGAAGAAATACTTAAGAATGAATAACTGATAAAATACTTAATTGAATTGTTTTGATTTTCAAAAGAGTATAAAAATATGAAAAATGCATAATTTTGAAACAATTGTTTAAGGTTCGTAAAAAATAATGCATTATTCAAATTAAAAAATCTCATAGTGTTTACACTCTTTAACATGTATAATTTCAGACTTGGCAATATGAAATGAGAGATAGAGGTGTTGTTGTGGATGGAGAGGTGTTGTTGTGGATGGATGATGGATATGTTGTTTTTGATTGAGAGGTTTTTTTTTATGGATGTTTAATATAATGAAGAAATGTATGTATGGGTTTTTTTCCTCCTTTTTACAGAAAATAAATTGAATTAATCCATGTAACTAATCATGTTGAATTAATGAATAGAACTAATAGTCATGGTGTATGAATGAAGAAAACTAATCTATTTCAAGAAGATGATTACCTTTTTTAAAATTTGAATTTTAATTGAATTATTTCAATCTACTAAAATGTTCAATTAACTCATTTATGCAACTAAGACTAAATCTTGATGAAAGTGTCAAAACATCACGATAACCCAAATCTAAGGAAGAAAAAGATATAAAACCACTTTGAATAAGTTTATATGAGCATACAAACAATTTTTAATGACCAAAGAACAAATAGACTCAAATAATGCAACTATTATTCATGTGAGAAAAATGTGACAAAACAATTTTATTTCATGACGCAACGAACTTATGAGAGAAATCACAATCATTAAGTTATATGTATGCATCTAATTTAACTAATGGATTCATTTCAATAACATCACAACACCATATCATCATCTCATAAAAGACAAACAAAAGAATCAATCATAAGAAGCACTCAAAAGTAGATAATTGAGAAAGAAAATAATCATAAAATCATCCCTTCAAGAGAAACATAATCGAATACAAGGAAAATGCTTTAATTTAAAAATTCAATGAGAGTGACTTTATTTTTGCTAAAAAAAAAAATAAGAGGTGTTGTTGAGGGTTCAACAATATAGAAAAGTTTTCCACTTCAAAAGGGTCATAATGGCTCATCAGGCTTCGTCCAAAGAAGTTATCCACGCAAGTGCCACTATAATACAGCACATAATCATGCACATGAGGCATCACCATACAAGTATCAATCCATGGATGTAATGACCTATTTATTATGTTCAAGGATCAAAATTATCCATAGTTAATTCCTCACAACAACCTTGATCTTAGAATGATACATGATGAGCTCTTCCCATTCATCATATGGTCTAGATTACATTTAGTCGTAGCTAGGGCACCAATTTTCCCTTGTGTATAGTCGAATAAATTGATGACCATTCACACACATTATAAAAGTTTCCTAATCAATAAAAATAAAGGGGAGTTTATTAGGTATTTTCTCCCACAAGATGTCAATATGTATTACAAGTTCCATGAACCAAAATAATCTGTTAATAAGGACTTTGTAGTATCATTCTAATAGAAGTATGACATGAATTGAATCTTAAGGAATTGGTGGAAGGAGGATAAAATGTTCGTAAAAATTTCATCGGGATGATACCCTATCATACGTATAATAGATCCATACATCTACCTGATGATCCTATTGTGTAGGATTTATGGAGGGAGATATTTTTCTCAATTCTATGAAGCTTGGTTTCATTTGGCCTATCATGTTGCTATGTGGGGAAAGAAGTTTGATTGGGCGGGCATTATATATAAAAACAAATCAACATTAGGATTGGAAAAACACATAAACCTAAATCAGGTGTTGTCCCTTCATTTCATATGGTTTCTTTCTTTCTTGATGCATTGTGTGCTTACAACACTTTCCCAAGATTATCACTAAATTGGAAAATATTTGAACCTCCAATTCATGTGTATTTCAATATGTTATGGGAAAATAAATATAAAATATCTTATGCTCATGTTTATGACTTCTTCATTGCACTCCTGTACCATATCATTTTTGGGTAGGAATTCCCTCAACTGTCAAAACATGGTAAGAATGTTTTGTCCTACATTGCAACTTGGTATTTGGAGAAAAAAAAAACATACCTCAGAATATATGGAGATACCTTTCCATCACACCTCTTACCTACCTATGTACCTGAAAGACTTGTGTCCAGGGAGATTTATTACCATTCAATCATGCAAGTTTTCACACTACACTAGTCAAATATAAAAATATAATATTCATCCCTTACAGTTTCCGGATAGGGTATTATATACTAAGAGACACCAATCATTCTAAAGTAGAAGTCCAAGTCCAATTAGAATACAATTTCATGAATGGAAGATTCAAGAAACATGGCGCTAAGTGTTTAGTTCTTAAGCATGTTGAGCAAGTAGCTATCAACCGACCATATGGGCACGAGAAGTGGAAGGATGATGTTTTTACATAGAATGCACAAGGTTGGATTGAAGTGGACAAAAGGAAATCTCACCTAAACATTATTGTGTTTTCTTCCTTGACATTAGAAGAAGAGATAAATATCATAAATCAAGGGGGTACGTCCACCAAATCACCTGAAGAATAGTCCAAGAAAATGGAAGAATAAAGATTGAATGTATCACAAAGACATCAATCCACGATTGGAGAGAAGGAAAGGGCTCTCAAGAAACATGAGCAATAGAGGAAGGTTGAGCAAGAACAAAGGAAGGAACATGAAAAAGATGTTTCTCATGAGTTGTTGGACAAGAAAAGGTTTGAGGTTGAGGAAGAGAAGATGATTCATGATATTTTATAGGAAGGTTGAGGAAGAACAAAGGAATAAACAAGAAGAATATGTTTCTCACAAGATGCTAGCCAAGAAAAGGATTGAGGTTGAGAATATGAAGAGGAAGAAAGATATTTTAGAGGAAAGAAGAAAGAAAACAAAAGAAAACACCAATAAATACTTAGAAGAGAAAAATAAAATAGACCTGAAGAATTAGTTGAGAAGCACAAAAGAGAACAAGAGGAATATAGAAAAAAATAGGAACTTGAGATGATAAGCAAAGAGAAGGAGGAGACAAGCAAGCATGAATAGGAAAATAAATCAACAACTTGTAAACCTTCTGATATCATTGACCTCACAATGGATGAGGAACAAATGCAGAATATAGGTTTACCCATCACCAATGAGAATGCACATTATACAAGAAATCTTCCTAAAAATTCAAAGGACAGGAAGGATACACAAGGAGAACAAGATAACATTGAGCAAGATGTTCAAAATCATGAGGGTAACATAATAGGACCAGTTCATGAACATGTCAAATATCATACTAGTATCCTAAATATAAAGGTTTTTTTTCCCAAGGATCTAGAAGATGTTCTAGGTGCCCAGGATCCCCAAGAAAACAAGTTAGCAAAAGAAGGTAAAAATACAAGGGGTGTTAACGATACAATGGCACAAAAGTAAAAGGAGGAATACTAGACCTCTACATAGGGGAAAATTTTGCAATAGAATAGATCAACCAAGAAATACCATAAATAACCATAAACTAAGGAGAATAGAGGGGAAAATACAATGGAGGAAACAAAAGAAACTCCAATATATGAGAAAACCAAAAAAGATCGTTCAACTGAGAAGGCTCATAAAATCTAGATAGACGGGAAAATTCTAGAGACTAAAGCATGAGAGAAGAATCAATATACCCATCCTAGAGAGAAAAGTTAGGAGACCATCGCTGAACACTTTTACACTTGTGATAGTATGGATAACATTTTGGCTTGGGGTGACCATTCTATTCCTCAACGTATTAATGAATTTTCTGATCTGGAATCTTTCACATACGATAAGAAAATGAAGTTGATTCTTGGAAGGACTTGACAAGAGAGAAAGATCACACTAGATAGTGGTGTATTGTGTACTTTGTAGGAGTTAATTCTTGAGACCAAGAAGGCTAAGATGAGTGAGCTTGTTTCTACCATCATTGCCATCACTCATGCTTCATTTGTTAAGGTTGTAGAAGAGGAAAGAGAGTTGGAACAAGCCAAACAAGAAATGGTCTCTCTTCAACATCAAGTCTAATACTATCAAGAGGTGAGTGGGGCTACCAATTTGAAGAAATACGTCATGGAGGAGCAAGATAAATGATTGATAGTACAAGATTATCTTCTAATAAAGGTATTATAACTCCAAGAAGAGATCTTGTTATTAACTATAGCACACAAGGAAATACTTCGATGGAGCAAGAAAGGTGCTAGGGCTCTGGATCGAGTGGAGTTCCTTAGAGAAATTAAGAAGGAAAAGGGAGATGAGTACCATGGAATCGACATGTTAACACATAAAATCATTTCAAAGATGCACTCAACAACACGATATCAGGTCGACATTGTAGAGGAGCCGAGGGAGAGAATGGAAGAAGATTGGGATGCATGCAATCGGATGTGAGAAAAGATCAATCAAATGATGATTGATCTCCAGTTGACAAATTTGGCCTCCCCATCGAAGTTTCAAATGATTGAATAAGTATCGAGGAGTTCTTAGAGGAGTGTCGATGAGTACTAGAAAGAAGTGCAGAAAATATTGGTGGTGGAGCAAGGTCACTTGTAGAAATATGCAAGTGGAGCAATTAAAACAATTGATCAACAGGGTCAGCAAATAATTAAAATGGAAAAGTACATGTGTCGGTATAGGGAAACCAAGCATACCCTGAGCATCCTAATGGATCAACATAAGTTTTTGTATGATGATAAATGCACTTAGGTTTGTTCACAATGGGCGACTCCATGATTACTTCGGTAGTCTTGACTCACTTCTATTTTTGTAATTTATATTTTGAGTAAGTTTACTATTTTTGACAGTCTAAGAAGGGGTCAATTTTTTAGAAAGGGACCTTTGTAATAGCGAAAATTTTGGCTGAACGTAATCAAGAACTATTTCAAGATTTAATTCAGAAGCTCTAGAGGAGTCAAGAAGTTTTGAGAGAACCATTGTGTGCACTCATTGTGTTGTCAATTATTGTACAACCAATTATTATTTCGGAACTGTCTAGTAAGAATTTGAATTTAATCAAGTTATCTTGTTTGATTGTGTAAATCGCTCGATATAAGTTTCGATATTCTTTAATATTTTTTCCCAAACTATTTAATTATCATTTCAATTATTATAGAATTAGTTTTATGGTAGTTTATGGAATAAAAGTTAAACAATTGTTCGTCTATTTGAGTACGTTGTAGCTTAGAATTATTTCTTGGAAGTATCAAGTATAGTTGTTTATTTGTTCGTCTATTTGAGTACGAATTATTTCTTGGAAGTATCAAGTATAGTTGTTTATTTATCGTCCGTTCCTATTTACTTAAGAAGATTTATTTTTCTCTCTTTCATATATGTCTTTCTTTCTATAATTAGTTCTTAGTATTGGAAGAAAAAAAAACATATCAAAGTGAAAGGTGTTTATGATTAACATACTTCTACAATACTCTAAACAAAACACAATTGCCTCCTATGTTGGCTTGCACTGTCTAGGTGTGGCCATCCTCAACCTGTGTTTGAGCTAATTTAAATCAGTGTAGCACATAGTATATACTTATCCTCAACCTAATTCTGAGCTAATTTAATTCAGTGCAAGACATGGTCCATACTTACTTTATGGTAGCATCTCTTAAATGAGAAGAGATAAGTTAATAGTGGTTTTTCTATTTAGAATAGAATATATGCAATTTTAGATATCATGAAAAGGAATCAACAACATCCTTTTAATTAAATTTTGAATCTCAAAAAATCCATTTCAGATTAAAAGCTATTCATTCCATAAATGTGCTTAGTTTAAGGTATTCATTCCATAAATGTGCTTAGTTTTATTTGATGCGTAGATTTTAGTGAAAATACGCTATGGTTTAAATAGAAAAATAAGGATATGAAGTCATTGATTAGGGAAAATGCAGACACGTCAATAAGGATATGAAGTGTATTCTTGAGTTTAATCTTCATAGTGGAAGCTTTGCTTATGAGAATCTTTTTTGAGAGGGTATCCCTCTCATTCCTTCTTCTCGTGTTACTTACCTAGGTAGCACGCCACTGACCTGTTCCCAGGCCATGGCCGTTCATGATAATATATAAAATAATTAACCATCTATAGAAGAAAGAATTGAAGGCACTTAAGCTTTTCTGAAATCCCTCTATGCATATAAGTCTTCAATAGATATTGGCTTTCAAGTAGAAGGCGTCTACGACATGGAAGTAGAGAGGAATTCGTAGACAATATCTTCCTCTTTTTATCACACACTCCGCCGTTGGGTTAAATGATTAATAAATTTATCGTTAAGAATAGGTTCAAAGATAAGATGAAATTGCAATTTAATAGTGATCATTTAGTAGTCACATTCAAGTCAATGACTGATCTATAGTGGCATGTTCACCTTAGTTTTTTCATTTTTATTATTTCACAAAAAGACAAAATTCACCAAGCTTTGCAAAATATTTTTGACCCTCCGGGTAAAGTTGTGACCAGGTTTGAGTGGTTGTTGGTTGTGATTTTGAGATGACTAATAAATCCCTGAAAGCATAACCTAGAAGCCCCACAGTCTAATACTGGTCAGTATTTTAGTGAATCATATAGTTTTGGAAAAGTTTCTTTCGATACTGAGTTTTTAGATCAGTAATTCACATTCAAGTGAATTATTAATCTATATAAGGATGTTCACCCTACTTTTTTCATTTTTATTATTTGACAAAAAGACATTTTAGTGAATCATATATTTTTGGAAAAGTTTCTTTCGATTTTGAGTTTTTAGATCAGTAATTCACATTCAAGTGAATTATTAATCTATATAAGAATGTTCACCCTACTTTTTTCATTTTTATTATTTGACAAAAAGACAAAATTCACCAAGCTTTGCAAAATATTTTTGACACCCAAAGCACAATTGTGACCATTTCTAGTAGCCGTTGTTTGTGAGTTTGAGAAGTCTAATAAATACTTGAAAGCATAACCTAGAAGCCCCAGAGTCTAATATTGGTCAGTGTTTTAGTGAATAATGTATCTTATACCTAAATACATTAGGCTTTCTCAATATTATGAATCGTCCATCTTTGTAAAAGGTTGATGATGTGGCCATGATTGATATTCAAAATTTTATTGCACAATAGTCTTTAGTGTTTTAGATAGATGAAGAGTGAATTATTTAGTGGGGTTTGTGTTCTTTTCATTTTGTATTTTCTAAGTTCTTATCAATTGTTCATGCAATTGTATTGAACACAAATAGGACAATAATGATAATAAATAATTTTGTATGGTAATAAAAATCTTTGTATGGAGAGTATATGCAAGATTTTTTTAGCAAAAGTTATGTAGGTAGAGAAAAGGAGGCCTACATAAAAGGATTGAAATACATTCACATTCATAAATTTTCTCCCATGGAAATTAATTACTATACGCTACATAGTTTTGTATACATAATGTTTGCATTGACATACATAATGTATCCATAGGTTAAGGATTTGTTGAGTAAATTTACTCCCATGAGAAAGCTTAGTATTTTTATTTCTATGTTCCATAAACAAATTTTCCAAGCACAGATTTGTTTGGTTAGAAAAAGTCCATTTATTTTTTTTCTATGTGATCCATCAAGATAGAAAAACTTTTAATTTAGGATGAAAAATACAATTTGTAAGAATAGAAGTAGGAGAAAACTGAAATGACCATTTAAAATAAAATAAAAGGGAATTGAACCATAAAAATAAATTCCTTTATAATTAATTCAAGTGTCTAAAAATTTACATGGACACTAATTGACATGAGTAGGGTAGGACCGGGATATACCATTACCATTGACATATATCGTTAGTGTCACAAATGTATATGGAACCAACGCTATTATCACCCATGTGACCATGCGATATAGAACAACTTTTCCACCACCATCACCATCCTAGCCAATTTTTGGGTAATTCAAATGGTTCACCCTATTTTTTTCATTTTTATTGTTTGATAAAAAGACAAAGTTTACCACGTGCCAAAAAATGTTTTTGGCTCTCATGGTTCAATTGTGACCACTTCTAAGTGATTATTTCTTGTGAATTTGAGAGATTTTATTGTCATTTATGTTAGAATGGGTGAATTCAACATTGAAATTGATTGACATGATTAGGGTGGGTATAGAATATGGCATTGCCATAGCCATGGGAATCATGAAGGTTCTTGTAACAACCATAAATTTGTCATATTATCCCTGCGTCCATGTGCATGGCTAAACATAGAAATTAGTAACATCGCAAATGCCCATGGAACTAATGCCAACATCATCCATGTGACCTTACAAGACCAGAATAACTTTTTCAGTCCCATGATAGTAGCCAATTTCTGGGTAAGTCTAATTGGTTGCCTTACTTTTTTTCATTTTTACTCTTTGATAAATATCCAAAAGGATGCCTAGGATTAAGAAAACGACTCTAGGGTATGAAGAGTGCTTCACTAGGTCTTCAAGTCGTAGCTCTCGCTTGAGTGCTACCTCCTATGAAGGTTTTCTATTCATAAGAGATGAAAAAAAAGGGATATTAGTCATGCCACTTGATTTTTTGTGGTGATTACAGGGACTCCAACATATTCTGCATGTTGCTTGAAGGTGCGCATTGGGTCTTCAAGTCGTCTCTCCGACATAAGCACAACTTTATCGATAGATCACATATTCAAAAGAGAAGAAAAATATGGGAGATAAGTCGGGCCACTCAATTTTCCTTAGCAATTACAAGGGCGATGATCTAGTCCACATGCAACTTTATTTTGATCATGCCTTTCATGTAGTGTCCACATAGGTCGTCATGGGTGGAGGCATCCTCTATAATGAACCTAAACTACAACACCCCTACAATGCAACAAGCATAAACTACAGAGTCCCTAGATTGTGGTGCCATAGAACAAGAATCCCTAAAGTGTAGTACCTTAGAACTAGAGCCCCCAAAATAGTCAATACTATAATTTATAAAGAAATGTTTTATAAATTAATTTCTAACTTTAAAAAATAAGTAACACAAAAAGAAAGAAATAAAGTTACATCAAAAAGATTTTAACTAATAAAAAAATTAATAAAAAAATTATATATATATATATATATATATATATATATATATA
>CBVK0100728019.1:0-15729 GCA_900067695.1 Picea abies
CACAAACACAAGGGGACCACTTTCCAAGGTACCCAAATCTCAACAGTAACTAGAGGAGATCATGTCTCATGGCTCGCAATGGAGACAATGATCCCAACCATGATGATGATCAACATGTCCATAGGTGGCAGCCCAACAACCCCCCTCATTTACCTTTGTAGCTACAGGTCAACCAAGGCTCATCACATCCAAGCAACCCAGTGTATGGGAGATGGTAAGCCAATGTAACCATGAGGTATGCTAGTCCTTCTTTCATGCAAAGTGTTGTGCTTAATTTGTTGGGCATGTGGATGAGAATCTTTGGTTGAAGTTGGATAATGGATCATTGGCTTGGGAAATTGTGTTAGTTGCCATGTTTCACCTTGGTGTTCAACTTCTATGCCCTAGTCTCGTGTTGTCACCGCCCAGGGAAAAGGGGTACTACTAGGGCGCCCTCACAAGGGTAACGTTCCGTTCCCCACCATATTTAACACTTTCCATCTTGGAGCCTCTCACAGAGTACCAAACTTCGGTAATGGGTCATGGTCCATCCTCTCATGAGAAGAAGGGGCTGAAGGCTCAGAGGATTATGTAGCTGATATATGCTATGCTGTAATTGATAAAGGCCACCGTAAAAGCCACAGACCAACTTAAGCTCTACTCCTTCTAATGGTAATCGTCCCTGTCTTGATGCGAATGAATGCACAATTATAAAGGACTATGGCCCAGTGAAAAAATGAAGGAATGAAGCTTGAAACCTTCTTAAGGGGACTTGCAAATGATAATTGGGTATCAAAAGGCAATTAAGGGGTTCAAAATGCAAAAAGTACCAAGGAAAGGGTATCTCAAGCAACGAGCGCTCCCTCTCTACAAAGGCGCACATAGAAATGGATTTATGACACCATAAGCCATGAAGTAAGCTCAAATTCATATCACTATCACACTTACTCTTGAAGGGTTTATTTCTTTCACTGCTTCCCTCGAGACCTATCCCTCTACTCGGGTCTTTTGTTTTATGTCTAGGTTGGCACACCTAATAGGGTTGGATGAAGGCCCTCCCATATTCAAACTTCTTACTCTTGAAGGGTTTCTTTATTTCTTGCTTCCCTCGGGACCTATCCCTCTACCTGGGTCTTTTATTTTCTGTCTAGGTTGGCACACCTAATAGGGTTGAATGAAGGCCCTCCCATATTTAAACTTGACAACTAACATGAGGTCCTGGGCTGGTGTGATGCTTGAAGGGGATACTGAGGTGAATTATTTGCATGGCTTATATCTTAAGTAACAACTTACTTTGCATGATTTAAGGACTGACATCTCTTATGAACATTGGTTTACCTTGTCTTATGCTCGGTTTTGTTTTGGATGGCCTTGACTTGGTTCTTTGAGGGACATCTTGGGTTTTCACCCAAGACGTTGTGCCTTTATTACAAGACTTTGGCACGCGTGACGTAGAGCCGTGGGTCATCCAATGACTCACCACTGTCAGACATCAGCTCACACATCCTTGGAACCTTGGACGATGGACAAATGGGCTTGGTTTGAGTAGATTTGGTCATGATGGCACACAGATGGGATGAAAGTCTACAGGCTGGGCAGAGTACCCCAGGGCTTATTATTCATTGGATTAGGGATGTTGCAGCAGCAAACAACGAGACAACATGTAGAGATGAGATGCAACTCCCTCCAGCCTAGACGAAATGACTCAAACTCTTGACATCACCCTCCATTGATCATGGCGTCATCTTCTAGGGTTTCATGGCATTAGGGTTTGATGGACACTTGGGGTGCTGGCGATGATTTGGCATGGCTATGATGGAGGAGACATATGTTTTCCATTGCTCCACTTCCACATGATGCCACGTGGCCTTTGAAGGCCCTCTCTTAGCCTAAGAAGGCTTGACGTCACCACACGTGTGGCCATTTATGATGTATTTTTGCATTTTAGTGATTTGTAAAGGATAAACGAGGGGTCGGCCCCACTTCAAATGAATGTTATGTTATGTTATGTGGACAAATTTGCTCGGCTAGCCTCATATAAAAAGGCCAGCGTTAGCTTTCATTTTATCATCACAATTCGTCAGACATTGTGGGGTTACACTTCTGAAAATTTCGCCCTTTTTAACTCTTTGGCTCTTTTCTCTCATGTGCTATGTTTGAAGGAGGATCTTTTGTGGATGGTTTGCTCATTTGGATGGATAATTTCTGCAATTAGGGTTTTATGCTCTTGATTATTTGAGGAAGTAAGTAATTTTATGCAATTCTATTGTTTCTTGTTGATGTTAATGGTTAAATTGCTATCTTGTTGCATATATCTTGTTTCCTTGAAACCCTAGGAGGAAGACATGAGTGCTTCTCTTCCTCACAAAGTTTTACTTTTCCAAGATAGGCCTAAAAGTGCTTGCACTTTAGGGTTTTAACTTTTAACCCTAGACATTTGATCCTTGACCTAAGTGAAGCTAGAAGAAGGGAAAACGCCACCTAGGGCCCAAACGTGCTTGCACCCTAGGTACCTTATTCCTCAAAGTCTAAAGCCTAAGGCCCAAACGTGCTTGCACCCTAGGGTTTAGACTCTACCTCTTTGGTTTCAATTAGATCAATCTTCAAGTTTAATGCATTTGAGACTCCATAGGCCCTAGAATGACCATGACTCCGATCTAGGAGTGTTATTGTGGCTGAAGTAGTTGTTGAAATCACTCTTCTCATTCTCTCAAATATCCTACTAACTTTACTAACCCTAACTTTAGCAAACTTCAAGTATTTCTTGCTTCTGTTATAAAAGTTTGCTACAGCCACTGAAAACTACATTAATTTGCTGCATACATCCATTTATAAGTGGCTTAACTTGTTCAGAAATTACTTCTAGCAATTGGACAATGATCTACTAGATGAATGCTTACTTCTTATGCTGAATTGCTACATTTCTGAGCATTATTTCTTGTTGCTGTTGCAAATTTTTTATTGCTGTCATAAGATTGTTTACTGCTGTAATTTGCAATAGCCATAGCAATTTTACTTGTCTAGTGTCTAAGGAAGTCATTATTGCATGTTATAGCTTGGTAATTGTCAATATATGCTGCAAATTGTTCATTGTTCTGGACAGGTACAGCAATTACCTTGCAATTCCTCTTTTCCTTCCTAATCCTAGACTTAACCGACAAGTGATCAAGATAGGGGGCGACAAGCTTGGCTATTTCTTGCTATTCGGTCCGTTGAGGTCACCAGGGAAGCCTTCTTTGTGGTGGACCTCTTCCATTACTAAAACGAGGAAAGATTCTACTTAGGTGATAGTGGTAGGTTCTTCCATTGTTACACAAGATTTGGGGATCTTGTGGAGGGCTTTGCACAAGTACAAATCCTGTGATAACAAGCTACTTGAAAGATGTTAAAGGGTATAGATTACTTCATCCCGATACACATGATTTGATCATCAACATGAGTGCTCGACTTGATGAGTATCCTCCTCAACATCTTGCGTTTTCATACGATGTTTTGTCTTTTGAGTTGATTTCTCTTGCTAATGATAGGGATTTGAAGAACGACATTATGTTATTCTTCCTCCACCTCCTAATTGGGGTGAAAGAAGAACCAAATCCTCTCTTCAAAGAACTCCTTGAGTATTTATGACCAGTTGTTCAGATCTAAAGGATTTTCATGAGGCCCATGGTATTATAGAGTTGGGACATAACCATGGAAGATGAGTATAACTCCTTGTTGAAAAATAGCACTTGGTACTTGGTCCCTCTTCCAAAAGGTAGAAAATTGATTCGGTGTAAGTGGGTATATCGAACCAAATATGCAACAGATGGTACTGTAGACAAGTATAAGGTTTGATTGGTTGCTAAAGGTTTTTCTAAGGTTGAGGGCGTTGACTATTTTGAAATGTTTGCACCTATGGAAAAAATGAATTCTATTCGCTTTGTTCTCTCTATAGTTGCATCCTTTAAGTGGATAGTGCATTAGATGGATGTTAAAGGTGCCTTTCTTCACGAAGATTTGAATTTTGTAGATATAGATATTCACAGAGCAACCTCCTGGTTTTATCCAGAACTCTTCACTTGTGTGCAAGCTTAAAAAATCCTTGTATGGTCTCAAACTAGTTCCCAGGGCTTGGTATGAGAAGATGGATTCTTTTTTTCTCTTTTTAGGATTTTCTCATTGCCACTCACATCAAATGCCTATACTTTGCGGCAAGATGATGAACTTCTCCTCCTTGTTCTCTTTGTGGATGTTCTTAGTCTCACCGGGAGTTCACCTTCATTGATTGATCATGTAAAGTCCGCTTTGTATCAACAATGAAGTTTGGTTCCTTCACTACTTTCTTGGATTACATGTCACTTTGTTTGCATCTGGGATAGGTCTCTCTTAGTCCAAGTATGCCTTGGATATCTTAAGCAGATTTCACATGTTGTATTGCAAATTTGCACCCACTCCATATTTGTCAGGAGCTAAGTTGTCAGCCAGGTGTTCCACTTCTTTGGTTGATGCTACTTTGTATTGGCAGCTTGTTGGCAACCTCTTGTACTTGACTCTCAGTTGTCCCATTGTCTCCTGTGTAGTTGGATTGGTTTCTCTATTCATGCAGGGACCACATGAGCTTCATTGGAAAGCCACTAAGAGAATTATTCGCTACATTAGAGGGACACACACATAAGGCATTCAATATTCTTCCAATGTTAATGTTGATTTAGTGGGTTATACTCACTCCAATCGGGTTGGTGATCCCAATGACTGCAAGTCAACCTTTGGCTATGTCTTCCATCTTGGCTTTGGTCCCGTTGTTTGGTCCAGCAAGAAGCAAACTGCAATTGTCCTTTCTTCTACAGAAATAGAGTATCGAGGTGTTGTTAGTGTTGCCACCGAGTCTATTTGGATTCAATAGATTTTGTCTGAGTTTAGTTTTCAGCAGGTGCAGCCTACTCTAATTTGGTGCGATAATCAGAGTGCTGTCCATATCTCTAGGGAGCCAGTAGATCATCAACACACAAAGCATATAGAAGTCCACATGCTTTACATCCGAAAATTGATTCATGATAGGACTATTGATTTGCAGTACCGTTGCACTGAGTTGCAAGTTGCTGCTAAGCATTTTGTATGTGGGTACCTATCAAGGTCGGCTACCCATTTTGGAGATTTTACCTCCTTTTTATACTTCCATAAGTTTCACTTAAAGGGGGGTGTCAGGACTCAGTGTACATTCACAGTTGTAAGTTCACTTAGGTAAATCATTAAATACTCAGTAGGTATACCTTCCAACTACCCTTTTTAAATGCTGGACTTCTCCTAGTTTGCTATAAGTAGAGGGCTTCCCCTTGTATTTCTAAGCAGCAGATCTAATAGATGCAGTTATTCTCTTGTTCCTTCTATTGGCTTTGAGTCTCTGTTAATTTTTTGTTGTCTGTATGGAGTTCAAGCATATTATGAACCTGTTGTTTGTGGTTTGATTTCACACATTTATGTTTCATTACTACCTCTTCCTTTTTCACCTCTGCAAACATTGAAATGCAAAACAAATTAAAATGGTAAAATCTTTGCTTTCAAAAATTTTGTGTAGCGTGCTCCTAAAAGTAGATATGTGTATGGGGTTTAAACCCAGATAATCCTTTGGGAGACATGTGTATGGGGTTTAAACCAGGATAATCCTTTGGGAGACATGTGTATGGGGTTTAAACCAGGATAATCCTTTGGGAGACATTTCATTTATTGAATTGCCCGTGACCAAATGGCATCCAAATGCTATCTTGAAAGCTTGGGGACTAACCAGTGATGCAAATTGAGAAAACAACTCATATGGGGACAAGTTAAAATGGAATATTTTGGCAACACCTTTCAGAATAGGAATTACAATTTCAGCACACCTTTAATTCGAAAAAATAACTACAGGTAACATGTTTTGCCCTTCCAGTGTGTGAATTCCCATATCTGTATCCTAGTGCAAAATTACAGATGAAATGGGCTATGCCTTGAGCTCCTAAAGGAAGGGTATTGATTGCTGAATCATGAGTTTAATGTATTTTATTGTTTGCAATTATAAAACGTACTGGATGAATATATTTAAGAACTTTCCTAGGCAAAGTATATTTCTTATTTTTCAACCATTTGCCACTTTTTGTACAACTACAAATTCAGTGCTGTGTTTCGGTTCAACAAATTGAATATAGAATACATTTCCTTTGGTATTTGATCAAGTCATAGTTTGTTTGAACATACAACGCCTCATCAATAGATCTAAATAAGAGTTATTTAAAATGTGTTGTTTCATTCCTGTTGAGTTAGCCACACGAAGAAAAGTTCATGGGTGGGTAGATAATATTGAGATCGCAAAATGGAAATATATAAGTCAAGCTGGTTCTTCCAGTTCTACATTTCTTTTTTTCTTTTTTTGATTTATAACAAAAATGGAAATATATTTTAGAATCTTTTCATTCGATTATGGTAAAGTCAGTCTTGTTTGAGTCATGCTTGAAAGGACAATGCAAAGGAAAAAAATAATTCAATAGTAGTATTTAATAGGTTATATTCACAAAGTGAGGGTTCATGCAGCAGTGGAAGATAACTTAATTTAGAGCTGAATTAAATAGTGAAGTTAACTTCAAGTGTAAACAGAATGGGAAAAAAAACCGATTTGAATTTGACCATTTTTGGCAGCTCAGCTTATTCAAAATTGGAGGTCATTTTGGCCACAAGCTGCAAGGTATCTTCATAGGGAAAACTTAAAAGTACAGCTATTTTCATGCTGTGATTTGAGTTTTCAGCATGGTACCTAGTATTTTGGTCACAACCAGGTAACTCTTTCTTTTTGTATCTGAACCTACTTTGTAGAAGTATTTGCTAAATTTGCACTTCAGCAAGGGTTTAGCTTGAGTATTTAATAGGGGGCTGAAATATTTGTTATTTAAATGACAGAAAAAGGGGGCTGCTAAACAGAAGTACATGAAAAAGAATTGCTTGGAAAAGGCACCAGAACAGTTTGTATATACTATATAGTCACATAATTCTCTATTCAAATGTGTTCGCTTTATTTTTTGACATATGTATAATGTGACAGTTTGTTTATGACATTTTTTTTCTACTGAACTGAACTCTTTTTTAGTACATTATCAAATTAATTTCCATGGCTCATTTTTGCAGGTTAATTCAATTGGTGTTTTAAATTGTGTCTCAGAAGGTATCTTCCAGTGCTCCTCAGGTCATAGTTTCTGCAAATGGTTGCTGATATTTTTAGAAATACTGTTTTTTTTTTTCCTTAAACCTAGTAAAATGTTTAAGACTCAAAATTACCAATACTGTTTTTAAGAGGTGACTTTATTATGTGACAAGTTACAAAATTAGAAATTCTTGTATATGGCACGTGATAGAAATTTCAACATGATCATATACACTAATCCAGAACTCATCATATTATTCTATATATCATAAGTACATAAACAAGTCTACAGGAAGAGAAAATTTTAGATCATTCTTTTCTAGATGTTTCAAATTCTACTTCAGGTTGCCTGACATGCAAGAATCTTAGCAAGAAAACATTGGAAGTTTTGGGATATCTATTTTATGATATATCTTATGTTTCGTCCAGTTTTGTTATGAATCACGATGCACCCAACTGCACCAAACCCACATCCAGGCCTTGTCCTCTTGGTTGACAAACTGTTATACTGGGATAACAATGTTCCATAATTCCATTTGACACATTATCTATGTTGCCTTTCCAGGCTGTGATTTGTTGATAAGCAGTTGGGATGCCGTCGGCTAGGTTCTCTATGTGGAAGAAAGACAAAGCAATGATCACGCGACAGTCTATGCTGTGCATTATACGTGTTATTTTTGCTGTAACTATAAGTGTGTTGCTACTGCTCCTTTTTGTGGCTGTAAAGCCTCTTTCAATATGCTATGATGCAAAAGTATCCTTGAAAGATTTCCATATTATGAAACAACCTAGGACTTATGCTGGATCTAAGGAAAATATTGAGAAATTCGATTGCATGAGATGCCCACAAGCTGCACCTGTAGTTGCAAACAAGGTTGAAGGTGTTCGGCACCCATTTTTCATCTCACTTGCGGATCTAGGTTCACCAGAAAAGCCGAATCGGAATTTCCTGCGAATGCTCAAGGGCAAACCTTTTCGTAAGCCTGACATCTCTCAGACTGTCCAAGAAGTGCTAGAGAAACTAGAGTCAAATGGCCTAGCATCCAAAAGAGGAACTGTTGTGGATGTTGGAGCAAATGTTGGAATGGCAGCATTTGCAGCTGCAGCAATGGGCTACAAGGTAGTGGCTTTTGAGGCAGTCTTCGAGAACTTACAGAGACTTTGTGATGGGATGTACCTAAATCGAGCAGGTGATGTGGTGAGTTTCTACCATGCAGCTGTGTCAGATGTGCCTGGTAACCTGACTATGCATAAGGTATGCTTATTATGAATTTCATTCTGTTAATATTAGTTGATTCAAATTAGTTTGCTAACAGGGGTGCTGCCTTAGAACTTGTTCAGAAATGTAGTCTCTTTCATAGAGGAGCAAAATATAAAATTTAACTGGTGAAATTGACAAAACAGATTTGATGTTTCTGATAGAGTTAATTTAGTCTGATGTTCATATTATGTATTTTTGAGGAGATTAGATAATAAAGTGAGTTAAGTTGTCAATGAAGTCATATGTCATATTATTAAATAAAGTTGGGGCATATAAAGGGTTAAGTATTTCTAAGTTACGTCTTAACACAATAGGTAGTTGTATGGGTGTTTGTTCTTTCTATGTATGTCATTATTGCAAATTAAATATACCAATCTCTCTTTCTCTCTTGGCATATATTTACTTATGTGTTATATGTGTATTTAATATGGTATTGGAGCCAAGGGTTGGCATCTGGGAGATTTGAGCGACAGTTAAAAATGGGTGTTTGAGGAGGTGTTATCTCTCAAACCTGTACTTAATTTATAAAGCCCAAGCAAGTGAAATCTTAGAGGAACTTAGGAAGATTACCCAATGCCACCTTATTAACAATTTCTCACTTTAGGCTGGCTAACCTCCGGCACAAGGGGGCAAACCTTAAGAAAGATTAAGATAATCTTTGATATAAATTGGTGAAAGAATAGACTAGTGTCAACCCAGTTGCGTGATGGAGTTAAGGTAAGATTCAAGAGGGTTCGATTTAAAGTTAACAGAGGCATAATAGGCTGTTAATAACATGCACTAATTAACCAAATAGCTTCCATCAATATACAAAAATAAAGAAATGATCCTTCCAAAGGTGCACCGTATCAAATCATTACAAATCAGAAATAAAGATGTTTGGTCATGAATAAATAAAGATGGCAGTGGCTTCTTAGAAAGTAGAAAAGACAGCAGCAAGACAGTATATTGATCAATAACCAACAACAAAAGATAAGGAGGGTTTAACATGAACCTTAATCCTTCTTTATGGAGCAAAATGCCCTTTTACAAAAGGTCTTTACAGCAGATTTATAAAAGCAACTTCAGCTACAGAATTTAGCCATGAAAGATGAAAGAAGATGATGGACCTCGCATAGAATAAACCCTTAACATGCCTTGCTCCAGCTAGATATCCAACTAAGTCCTTGAACTTCTTCACAGTTCTTCCACAGTCTTGCACCTTCTCCTTCTAGTATTTATAGCCTTCATCCTCATCTTCAACCCCAATTAGGGTGCCTTCCTTGATGAGCCCCTTTTCTTTCTTGATGGTGGTTTAAAATACACTTGGCAGCCTCCAACATTAGGCTGCACATCCCAATTTCAGACCTAGCACGCCATTTATCCTCCACTTGGACGCATCATTAATGGCTTTTTTTCTCTTAAGATTTGATTTGTAAACTGTCGTGGATATTCTCCACTATGACGCATCCTCCACTAGAACAATTTGTCACAATAGATCTTACTATATTTTGCAATCTCTTATTATGCAATGTTTTGCTTTAGATTTCAGATTTAATATTACTAGCTTAGTGCTCAAATACTGAAAGAAACTGAAACCAAAATGAAAGAAGCTAAGAAAATAACACACCATCCACACAATGAACACAAGATGTACCCTAGTAAAACCCAATATGGGAAGAAATCAACTAGAAGGTGAGGTCTATGCCTTGCTCTTTTCTTTTCAGTTATGAAATGAAAATACAAAGAATGTGCACTCACTATGGAGTTTCGATGGACATTGTGGCCTGTATGGATGCTACAAGATCTTCTGCTTCCTTTGTTCTGCTTCAATGTCCTATTCCCAATGCTTTTCTCTACTCAATACAGCAAGAGTGGAACCCCTTCCTTTCCCAACAATATAATATTTAACATGGCCTGATAGCCATCTAGGGTTAGGGCTAGGTTTTTTGTATGCCTCAACTCTCGATTAGGGTTAGGGTTTTGGACCCTCTAGAATCTTTTTGAAAGTCCACATGTGTGAGTAATGGAAGTTGACGTGGCATCCACTTGGTATCATGGTGGTCAACATGATAGGTCAACTTGCAGAAGGCATAACTTCCTCATACGTATTTCGATTGAGGTGATATCGTCATTGGGAAGCTCTTGATGTGTAGAACAATGTCGAGAGATTGTGAACTTTGTTCACAAAGTTTTGACCCCCCAAAAAAATGTTTAAGGTCTCAAATAGACTCCAAAAGTTTCTGGACCCCAAATCACCAAAGTAGGACTTGCCTTGAAAATGGGCCCTATAAGCCAAAATCTCCAATTTTTACACCTAGAAAGGACTTAAATAGATAACAATTTATACAATGGTCCATTTCAGATCATAATGCAAAGCTTTGATCTTCTTGCTAGGACTTTGTAGCCTTTCTTTGTTTAGATGCAACCCAATTTTGTCCCCTACCTTGAATGTTTTCTTAATTCTGTGTTGATCATGTCAGACATTGTACTTTTCCTGTGACTTCTTCAATGTCTCTTGTACTTGCAAATGGATCTGCCTAATCTTTTCAATGAACTTTTCAACCTTCAATGCTTCTTCTGTGGTGTCTTCCCTCACTCTTCCTTGCTGTCCATATACATCTAAGGGCGAAGGTGGAAGATACTCAAAGCAAGTTTCAAAAGGGGACTTACTAGTAGATCTGTGAACTGTTCTGTTATAAGAGTGCTAAATATAAATCAAATTTTCATCCCACGTTCTTGGATGCTTCTGATTGTAACACCTCAAAAGTTGAACCAATGTCCTATTCACTACATATGTCTGCCCATTTGTTTGTGGATGGAAAGTTGTGGATCTTTTCAACTTGGTGTCCATCTTCTCCCAAAGTTTAGTCCAAAAGGCTCTAAGAAATCTAGTATCTCTATTTGAGATGATACTCCTTGGTATCCTGAAGTGCACCTAGACCTTTTCAAAGAATGTGTTTGCTGCATCTTGTCCCTTGATGGTCTTTTTATAAGGCACGAGAATGCACATCTTGCTAAACTTGTAAACTACCACAAACAAATAGTCATGTCCCTTCCTTTCTCTTGGCAAACCACCCATGAAATCCATGGAGATACTCTCCCATTGTCTAGTAGGTACAGGTAAGGGATGCTATAAATCTTGTTTTCTATTACTAGGTTATTGGTACAACAAAATATGCATCCTCTAAGAAACCTAGCTACATCTTCTTGCATTATGGGCCAATACACATACCTCTGTAAGTTGGAAAACTATCTTCCCAACACCAAAATGCCCTGCAACTTTGGAGGTGTGAGCCTCTTTGATAAGTTGCAATCTTTCAGCAACACAAAACTTGTCTAGTTTGCATAGAAACCCATCTTGGAGATGACATTCAACCTTACATCACCTTCTTCTACACAAAATTAACCCTATCTTCAACTCCTTATCTTTTATGTATGCCTCTTTGTATGCATCATGGATGAAAGGATCCATGTGCATAAAAGTTCTAAAAGTTGTGATCTTATATGTGGGTGGCCTTGAAAGAATGTATTCCAACTTATTAGTGTTTCCCTTTTTATATTTGATGATTAGATGAATCTTTTGTAAAAAAACCTATCTTCTTGTAGTGTCTAGTTTGTTGAAGCTTACTCTAGGATTGCAAATATTATCACTAGTTGTTGATCATTGTGGATGATGATCTTCTTTCCCATCAGATAGTGTTTCTACTTATTAATATCTTGAACTAGAGCGTAGATTTACTTTTCATATGTAGGGAATTTCAATACTCTACCATGAATCATTTCAAAATGATAGCATATCGACTTACCTCCCTGCATCAAGACCACTCCCATAACATATCCAATTGCATTTGTCACCACTTAAAAAGGATTCTACAAATTCAACAATGCAATAATTGGTGTTTGATTGATCTTTTTCTTTAGCTCATCAAAAGATTTATGTTGATTCCTTCCCCATTGGAAACTCTTGTCATTGGTTGTTATGGAATGGAGTGGTGAAACCATGGCTAAAAAGGATACTATAAACTTTTGTAGGTATTGTGCTACCCCATTAAAGCTTCTAATTTCAGTGGCATTAGTAAGAGTTGGAAACTTGAGTATGGCCTCCATATTTGTGGGATCTATCTTGAGTTCCTCTCCACCAACCACATACACTAAATACACCAATGACTACTGGGAAAAATCATACTTATTTCCAATGGTCGATGCTTTTTCAAAGTCTCTAACACCTACATGAGATGTGAGATATTCTCTTCCCAGGTAGAGATATAAAATAATATAGCATGTAAGTACACTATTATAAATGAACCTATAAAAGTATCCAATACATCATTCATCAAACACATAAATGTAGTTAATGCATTGCATAAACCAAAAGGAATTACCAAAAATTCATATAGACTTTACCTTGTCCTGAAGGTAGTCTTCCAAGTGTATTCTTATTTAACTCATACCTAGTGGTATCCCAATTTGATATGTGACTTGGTGAAGTACTTGGCATGCTATAACTGATCTAGTAAGTGATTAATCATAGGGAGAGGGTATCAATTCTTGAGAGTGATCTTATTCAAAGCTTTATATTTGGAGACATTCTCCCAAGTACCATCCTTCTTGGGTATTATGATGATAGGTGACCTACAAGGTGAGGTGCTTAATCAAATTACTCCCTACTCCAACAATTATTGCAATTGTTTCTTCATTTCATCTGCTTCTAGGATGGATTGTTTGAACAATCCAATGTTTGGCAATGGGGAGTCAAGCAACAATTGCATCTCATGTTCCACTTCCCTCTTAGGTGGTAACCCTTTATGTTCCTGGAAAACCTCTATACATGACTGCAAAAGCTCCTCCAACTGATGTTTTTTCTCTTTATTACTTCCCTCCATAGATGCATTTACTTTTACCAATTAATCTCCTAGTTGAGTCTCTATTAAGAAGAATAAAACAAACTTTCTACTAGAATTGATCGATTTATTGTCTTAGTTATCACTTACTAGAGAGATATCGGATTTACCTTTGTGTGAATTGATGATGAAGGACTTTCCATCCTTGATTAGGTGGTACTAGTTTTCTCTCTTCACGAAGATTCCATCCCTCATATACATGCAAGGGCTTCCAAAAACTACACCACGCACATAAAGTGGTACTATGTCTATCTCTGCTTCATCAATATAGTTTGCACTTATAGCATATTTTATCTTACATTGCCTAGTGACCCTAAGATATGCATCCTTATTTACCCATCCCAGTGGATATGGGTGAGGATGGTCATGAACTTCCAAGCCAAGTTTTTTGACCAAATATTATGCTATGAAGTTGTCTTATGAATTGGAATCAAATAGATAATCCACTATAGTCTTATTTACTTGGATTTTAATATGGAAGAGTTTACTCATCTCCTTCTCTTCCTTGGGATGGATGCTCGTCAGTTTTACCTCCTTCTAAATTGCGGTGCAAGCAATCTTTTCATCTACATCTAAGTTGATCTTTACCTAGTTGTTTGAATCCATGGCCAGCATGTTCTTCTTCTTGGCATTCTTCTTAAGGTTCTTTGGATTCATCTATGGATGTAGCTTCCAATGCTTATCTTCAGTGTGACCATAGATATTACAATGGTTGTTTAGATCCTTTCAATAATGTTTAGTGGTTGATGTCTTCTTGTCCTTTCCTTTCCACTTCTTCTTTCCCTCCTTGGAATCATCTTAGTGGTCTTTCTGCTTGTAACCACTTGGTTGTCCTTTATTCTTACCCATATTCTCTAAATAATATCCTTGCACACGAGCCTCATCAATTGTCCTAGGTTTAAAAGGCATCACTTGCCTCCATAAATGACCATGTAGAAAACCCAAATATTTGAGGATTGCATATGAGTTCTTCAGAGATATTCCCAACATAATGGCCATTTTTCTTAACTCAGTGGTATTTTTGCACACTTTTCCCTTACTTTTGTTAGAAGTAAAGCTAACAAATCCACTGGTCCTCTTCATACCCAATAGGGTAGAACTAGAATTTAATGAGATTTTTAAACACCCCTCGCTTAGTTATTGGGGAATCACCTTATAGCCTAGAGTTCCCATGTCACTTTTCCACTGAGTTTAGGCATGGTCCTCTAACTTCAGTTGGGAAAATGAAATATTTCTCTCTTCTACTATGTTATAAACACTAAAATAAACTTCTAATTATTTTGACCATTGATTCAACTTAACAACATCAATCTCACCTTGGTAGGATTTGATGTCCACTTTCACTTCCACTTTAAATAGAGATTGGGAAGAAGTGATGGCGTTGGAACTTGGTGTCTCTTTCTTTGACCCTTTTTTCAACTCCTTTTCTAGGTCTTCATTATCTCCAAATTTCTCATTTAATCCATCTTTTGAGTTAGAGCCACCAAACTCCCCGAAAGGTCCAAACTTGTTCTCTAGAGCCACCATGAGAATGACCATGTTGTGAGAGATGTCAACAACTTGTCTTTCCAACTTTGAAAATCTCTTTTCCAACTCATCCCATGGATTGTTACTGATTTTAGGGGCTAAATTTCATAGATGGGATAATTTTCCATGCTTTTTCTCCAAAAAAGATTCGCCAATTTCCTTTTTTTCTAAAAAACAATCGCCCAAATTCTATAGAATAAAATTATTTTATCTTTAAAATAGACCAAATTTTATAAAAACTATATAAAATCCTTAGAAATTTGAATATTTTTACAAAAATATCGCCAAACATTTTATAGTTTACATATTAAGGACTAGTAAGATTTGCCAAGGTTTCTACATTTTGAGATAAATTTTCATCCTTAAAATCATCCCTGGTTATTGTACTCATCCACCATGACTAGGGTTTTTAAGACTTTACTCCAATTCTTGGATCCTGCAACTTTCATAAAAGCCCAAAGAAACCTAACTTTGATACCAACATGATCTATAAATTGTCATAGATATTCCACTAGAACATTTCACCACAACATATCTTATAATATTATACAACCTTTTACTATGCATTGTTTTACTTTAGATTATATATTTTAATATTTCTAGTTTAATATAGAAATTAATAAAATAAGTTGAAGATGAAATGAAAGAGACAAGTAATAACACACCATCCACACAATGAACACAAGATGTACCTTGGGAAAACCCAAGTAGAAGGTGAAGTGTATGCTTTTGTCTTTTCTTCTTAGATATGAAATGCAAATAAAATGAAAAGGAGCACTCATTATGGAGATGCCATGGACATTATGGCCAATATGGTGACTACACGATATTCGATATCCTTTGTTCCACTTCAATATTCCACTCTCAATCCTCTAATCTCATATGGAACAATACTCAATACAATAAGAATGGAACCCCTTCCTTTCCTAGCA